>JAAAKL020001362.1:0-31416 GCA_010016065.2 Carybdea cf. marsupialis auct. non (Linnaeus, 1758)
TCTCCGCTTAGCAGCAGGGAGGTCTGACATGCAAGTGCCCAAAATGCTCGTTTTCAAACTTAACAATATTTTGGAACTGGGGTTGGGGAAACTTTCATATTTTATAGTCCAAGGTCGTAGCAGGGAGACAATACTCATAACCGTTCCAGTCCATAGACATTTTAAGAAAAATGATACCCGTCCTTGTATGCCTTTTTCTCTTTAGTTTATCGTGAATTATCATATACAATTAATTAGATCTGATAAAATGGAGCATCTTATTAATTGAATGCATATATGGGATTATATAACATAAGCGTGCTATTGTTTTGGCTAGAGAAGAAATGTTCTGTGGCAGAGGTAATGAGTAGTGTTCTCTTCAAAGATATGTGAATGATTAAGAGGCAGAGAAGTGACAGTGGATCCAACCCTGGTTGCCTACTGAGAATGCGCCAACAGTTGACAATGACACTCTTTGGCAGTTTTGTGTTTGGAAGATGAAAAGTAATATTGAAAGTTTCGAAAGAACAGGAGAATTTTGTAGCCCTTATCTTATTTTTCTGGTAGTTTTTTATTTGAACTCACACACAAGGTAACTTTAGTAGGACGCTCTCGTCACACTTATCCTTGCTTCCAGATTTGTGAGGTTCTGTGAAACGAGGGTGGAATACGTCTAACTATGAGCGAGGGTAACTAAACTGCATGTTGGTTATGAATATAAATTTAAACTGGTAGCTTTTCAGAGGAAAACCTGTAAAATTGCAACCTTTTCTTATTATCTTTACCAATTTTCGATGAGAATAAAATATGACCAAGCATGTCCGAAACTGAGTAAGAGCTTAATTTTCTTAAACTTTTAAAAACCTGAATGATCCGTATTTTTTTCCATGCTCATTCTTCTTTTGCTTTGAAAGTATATGCAAAGTAGGGATAACAGCTGGTAGTGATGTGGCCCGATGTCAAAAAATTTTTTATTTGACCTCACACATAAGTTAAGTTCAGTAGGACGCTCTCGTCACACTTATGTTTGCTTCCAGATATGTGACGTTCTGTGAAACGAGGGTGGAATAGTGTCGGACTATGAGGGTGGAATAATGTCGGACTATGAGGGATGGAATAATGTCGGACTATGAGGGTGGAATAATGTCGGACTGTGAGCGAGGGTAACTAGTCTGCATGCGAGGGTAACTAGTCTGCATGCGAGGGTAACTAGTCTGCATGCGAGGGTAACTAGTCTGGTTATGAATATGAATTTGCACTTATAGCTTTTCAGAGGAATACCTGTAAAATTGTAAATTTTTCTTGTTATCTTGACCCATTTTCGATGAGAGGAAAATATGACCAATCATGGCTGCTTCTGTTCCGTTCTTGTTTTCGCCTTCGTTTGAAAAGTTTCTTTTTTCGGATGGGCATGTCCGAAACTGAGTAAGAGCTTAATGTTCTTAAACTTTTTAAAAACTTGGATGATACGTATTTTTTTCCATGCTCATTCTTCTTTTCCTTTGAAAGTATATGCAAAGTAGGGATAACAGCTCCTTTAATGAATCTGGTAGTTTGATGAAACTTTTCCGAAGATCGAAACTCTGGAATGATTATTAGCGGAGTGTTCAAGGGTTTGGAAAGGGTAGGCCATGGCGGACATACATTGAGAATACGTTAACGTGCTCACGGCTACTTGGACTATAACGAAGTGTTTACCTAATATAGTTGATCGAATAATTGCCCATCAGATACCCTTCTTGGTAAGGCCGGTTCTTGACCGTGTTAACTGTTTCCTTCTTGTAGGTATTTTTTGAAAAGCACGATGCCCCGGCAGCAGCAAGAACCATTCAGCAATCGTTAGAAAGCATCCGTCTAAATATCAACTGGCTGAAAAGGGAAGGCGCACAACTGAGGGAATGGATCGTGGAAAATTGTTGAGTAGACTGCAACTGTAACAAGCCGTAAGCTGAACATGATGGAGTATGGAGCAGTGTTTTACTAACTGCAAAGCGTGCACGTATCTAATTTTAGGTAATAACTTATGCATGATGACCACGCATTGAAACGAAGTAAATAATCCCACGTGTTGATATTTATGATGGGTGAGGCAAGATTTCATTGTTGGTTCCTCTCGTCGTATCTTCTGTATCAGAAATATATTAACGGGCGACAGCGGCAAGGAGAATTCATAAATTGAGATGTAATAAATGAGTATTTTGACAGCCTAATTACACCAAGATAATGTTTGCTTGATGCAGTCAAACAAAGAGAGTTTGATACCGTCATCCCAAATCTTTCTAATGCACGTAGCCAGGTTCGTTGTTGAGAACGAATTTTGTTTAGGGGGAAACTTGTTTTCTTGAAGGTGAAAGTTTGTGTAGCATGTGACTGCGAGAGCGACTTTCTTGGCGACTAGCGATATTGGCAAGTACCAATATTTAAGGGGCCGTTACCCTCCGGTTTTTTTGGCTACGCTCCTGCTTTCAAATCTTCAATACTTAACCTGTACACACATTCGACGGAATTTCAGTCGCTGGTTCATTACGGAGTTCTTCGTCACGGCTACGAATTGCTTGCTGTGGAAATGTTGAAATATAGCATCGTTTTGGCCAGAATTTGTCTCATCTGTTGTGTCTTACTCTTTTGATAGCACTCCGGCGTTACACGCCCCCCTCCTCCTCTTGCGAAGCATGCATAAGGCATTTTATACTGTACCTGTTCGTGTGTAGGACAATGCGTTTTTTAAGAGGGGGTTGGGAACACGGCAGTCTTAATATCGGTTTGCAACCTCGTTTTAACGATCAAGAGTGACAGGCATTGAAAGACGCCCTTCATGCAGTCTATCTGCTTCAGTGCATAGCGTAGCAATGAAGTCTTTTTGTAGCAAAGATTTAATAAAAGAGGTGGCAGACACATTTTTTGAAAGAAACTGCTTCACAAAGACACGATCTCCCGACAAAAGAAGAAGAAGAGCAGTAAGAGAGCAACAGGCAATAAAGGAAACAATATTAGACAGCGTTTCATCTTGTAAAGATCCTCGAAAGTAAGCGTGATATATTTCAAATAAAATTAATTTTGTTCAAGGTCATTCATAAAGGATAAAACTGTTGGGGAACTTTTTTTCTTGACACATGGACTTGTCCGAAAAGTTTATTGCCCTCGCACATTCCCATTCTTCCTAGTGTCCAAAAATCTGTTCTGCTACCAAGAAAATGAAATATTTGTTAAAACTTAGCCCGAAATATCCCCGGAATTGTCATTAGTTTCCATTTTCTCCAAAAATTTATATACCTGAAAGTTCGGTGTCTGTACGTGTTAGAAAGGTATGTGGAATGTGAAAAATGCGTTTTCAAGTTAGCAATGATTATAGCAATGAAGGAACAAATGGATCGTTAAATAACATGGGTACTGTTGCCAATATTTTAATCCGAAAATTGGCAATTAGGAAGATTATTTTGCCCTCACATGGCCTCGTTTGCATGCTCATTTGTCGTTCTATTAATGTCGTGGCACCTTACAACGATCAGACATGTTTCTATTAGCTTGTTCATTCGTCCATTCACGAAAAAATGGTAACATTTAGTTAAGCATGAATACCGTAGGAAAACGGGAAACTGGAATGGCTAGTATTCGTCAATCGCTAGCACGTGTTACTGTCGAAGAACTATCCAAGTGTGGTATAAAAGACATGAACTGCAATTTCATAGGACGGAGGCACTTAGAGAGCTATATAAGAGAGCTATTGATCCAGTTGATATTTTAAGAAAATAAGAGGCAGGGAGGCATATTACAGTGTAATAAAACGTGGATGAGGACATTGCAAGTTGCTTAGGGAAGGGGCTTCCATAATGACATGGAAGCAAGTATACCCTACTGATAACTGAAGGAAGGGAATTACACCGTTGGGTAAATAATTGCGTTGATTCCCTTTTCGGTTATTTTATAACGAATTGTACTCTTGAGGAGTGTCAGATGAACAAAATGAATTCGCTATTTCGTGCAGTTTTGACGGAAATTATATAGTAATATTATTTTATTGACGATCTCTTAAAGTCCCTATCGTCTAGGCTTTAGTCGAAAAGGATTGATGAACGAAGCGTCATAAAGGATGAATGGAATTGACGAAGGATTAAAGGAAATAATGTTCTTGACTTAACATCAACCTTGTAATTAGCTTTGAAAACGTACTTAAAACTGAAATTACACTGATTGATAAGTCATAAAAAGTTAGTATTCATTTAAGATTGCTCAAGTAGATTCTCAGTAACCATTCAAAACTTGATATCATGCCGAAAACAAGTGGAGGTAATTTCTACTAGATCAATATTACATCGTGCAACAAGATCTGACTTTTCCAACCGCATCATCTTCGTAGACAAAATAAATGGTTAAACGTTTAAGGTGAGGTCCTTGAAAATTTGGTTACAGAGTTTTCGTAGCCTGGCACCCTAACCAAGAATCAGAGGATATCAGCTGTTTATAATACGAACAATGTCGAAAGTACCGTATTATTTGCCTCTACAGGCGCTTAGTGTTGTCAAAGCTACAAATCAACTAGGGGGGTGAAAGAAAACATTTCAGGCTCTTCCTGGTTACTCACCAACCCACCCCCGAAATTGAGAGTATTAACCCAAGTTTTCTTTCTTTACTCAATCCAACTGCTTTCTCTCCCCCCCCCCCAACTTTCTACCCGACTCTATTCCCCGCGTCCCTCGCAACTCGCGGTTTGCCAGGTCTCCAATGGCTCAATGCCCTTTTTGTTGTGTTGTTCGACTGTCGCATATCGATTCGACTCATTACTGCGACAGAGATGGTCAATTTGGAGAGAATTCCTAGACTTCGCCCGAGATACATCATGGATTTTAAGCAAAATTGAGAGTCTGTGTCGCAGTAATGAGTCGAATCGACATACAACAGTCGAATTCGACATAAGCAGAATAAACAAAGGAAATTCCCATAGTCTTTGTTAACATTAAGCAAATATCGTGGCTTCTGCACATTCAAGTACTGTAATCGAATGCGTGAGAAGAAAAAAAATGACAAAAGGAAAAGAGCTTTCTCCATGCTACTAAGAGTACGGTTCTTTGGCAAAATTTCCAAGCTTTTTAGATTAGTTTTTGCTCCATAAATAGCCCCTAAAGTCACGAAATAAAATTATGAGGCCGCTTTGCATCGTTGATGGCTTTATCGGATAATCCAGATGTAATTTTATCACAGACACCTAAATTTGACAAAGGAGCCTGCACTGACGCCAGTTGTCAAAACTGTGGAACAACTGCCTTTAAATGGACGATGTTCATAGTTAAAACCTTTCTGACATGCGAAGTGTGTACAGCTGGCAGCAAAAAAGCCACGAAAAATTAGGAAGCCGTATGTCAAGCAATAGTCAAGTCCGTTACATTGAAAAAAAATAGTGTGAACGAACGTCAGGTTTGTGGTCCACAAACAAGGTTGTTGGTTTGGCTTTTTTAGCTGTGCCGGCTTGTTTATTTCGTATTCTACAAGAAAAAGAGTGATAACGGCGAAGTCGAAGCTCTGGAGTATAAACAGCAACTCTGATTTAGGAATCTAAGGCACCTATATTTATAGTGATGGATAGCCAGATCATAAGTTAGGCTCACGATGACCTGATGTAGGCAATAGCCAATAAAACCCATCCTACATGAGCTTGCATGAATCTCATGACTGTGGATAGCACATGATGCCTAAATGACAGTGGATGAGCAATCCACATGATGAATCCTCGAGCATCACGAGATAAACGTACAAGCATCAGGTAACCTTATGACATTCCTCTACACAATACCTAATTAGAATTTATGCATGGTTACAACTATTTAAACACAAACTCTTTTTGCCTACAGAAGCTGATTTGAAAACATGAAAAATAAATAGAATATAACAAACCGAGTCAACTTTCAGGAGCGCCTCTTTGTCCACAGCCATCCCTCGGCGTGTCTCTGATAGTGAAAATCAAATTCTATATTGATGGCGATAACCCCATTTAATTGCAATGATATGATAACAGTTTCCGAGATCACCATAGTACTTACTAGAGTCATGTGTTCCCAGCTTCATCAATTTTTCTAAACTCTTATGCACATCAGTGCTCCTGCTCAAAGCCAAGGCGTATGATATTAGAGCCACATCGTAAGGCGAGTTGGTCGTTTTTAGCTTGCTTCTAAGATAAGTCTCTGCTTTGCTGATAGCTGAAGTTGCTGACTGCAAAGAAGCATAACAAACAACTGAGAATAAAATAAGATTTTTTCGGTGTTAAGAACTACATGCTCTATCATATCATTTCATATGTTATCAAATTATACCAGAGAATATCATAACATTAAATAGTGTAGTATATCATATTATATCGCATCGTATCGTATCATATCGTGCTATACCATACCATATGATACTATACCGTAATATACCATTCCATGCCATTCTAAATCATACCATACCATGCCGCACTGTCTCATCAGGCAGTTCTTTATTCTGTATCATATAGCATAATGTCATATCATATTACAACATATAAAGAGCATCGTATCGCATCGTATCATATCGTGCCATACCATACCAAACCATACTACACCGTAACATAACATACTAAATCATACCATATCATACCATACCATGCCACACTATCTCATCAGACAGTTCTTTTGTATCATATAATGTCATGTCATGTCATGTTATCTCACGTATTAAATAATTCGATGCAATTTATCAATGGCATATCTCGGATCACATTATATGCAACATGTGGTATTGCATTGTATCGCACAGTATCACGTGCTATAGTGCTATATCTCAAAGTAAAACAATGTATCGTACTCGATCAGGTCAGATCGCATCGCCTCTCACTATACATTACACTGTAATATTTTATGGTGCTCTTTTAAAATTTTATAATAATGGTATCATACGACGTAAAGAGGAACAAACTCACTACCACATGCCTTAATAATAGGAGGGGAGATGACTATTAGTATCTTAGATTTTTCCTCCACTCTCCCTTTTCTCTTCTCAATGTCCTTCTTTGATTTGATAGAATCAAGCATATTTATTGCAATAGGTGGGTTTGTACGTGACAAGTGTCAAAAGCGTATTATTGTAATTAGTCTCATGTATTCGGTAGCGTTACAATTAGAAATAAGCTATTTCCTGTGAAAAGGCTTCGAAACCATGGCTCTGCATGTCCGCAAGGGCTGTCGGAAACTTCGAGCGTGGGCTTTGTACACGTTATTCTTGAGACATCTTTAGTCCAGTCATCCACTCAGCCTTTTCTTCCGTATGGCTTTAAAACAAAGTCCGAAAGGAAAGAAGCTTCAATGAAGAACCTGCTAATGTCAGCAAGAGCCCGGTTGTGCCTTGGCTTCAGTCAAATCTCTCTAGCCTTACGAGGTTATCTCTCTCTACATTCTACGCCTGGAACAATCCAACGGAATGGCAGACTATCTTAAACTTTGTCAAAAACTTCAAAGCGGTCAGAATTAATGAAGACTTACGTATCTTTATCTAATCTTGCCAATTATATGCGATATTGTTGTAATGCCTATTGTTTTACTTCTTAATTGAAAATGCCTTTTTAAAGGTTAGTTACGGTTTCGTACGTACTGATATCATACGTGCGGTGACTCCACGACACGAGTACACCAGTAAAATTACTATTACTACTTACACTTCCTTTAAACCCATCCTGTACCTAGATCACTAACTTGTTCTGTACTTTAATTAACTTCGCTTACGTTATTACCTTCTGCCCTCTTACAAATAATCGTTTTTCTTCAAAGCTATTACCAGTGTCTCTTCAGTTCTTGATATTTTCTGTTGTAAGATAACGGTAACTGGCTACATCGTGAATTGCAGCACAAAGGATCGGTTTTTGCAGCCTTAATGAAGAGATAACGTCTACTCGCCAAGTCCGCACCCCAGGACGGCCAATGGACACAATGCTCTCTACTCCAGAAAAAATTGCTGGTGTTTCAAACTAAACGGCAATGTAAAATATTATAGTTTTTCTCTTAATGCAAGTAATGGCCCTAGCATTACCTGTAGGATCCGGGTTACCCTTAGCATTTGACATATATATACTCACGACTTTACAAAAATTGAAAACGGTAAAAGAAGTTCAAGAAGGGGTTCTATCTACCAAGCAAGTAGAGTTGCTCAATACGGACAGCTTACGTTTTACTTTAGATGGATGCTTTCTGATAATGAAAAAATATGACCAATATAATGGGAAGAAGTAATAATTTATATACAGAAAAGGTTGTATTGAAAGTACCTCCGTTTTCTTTGGACACTTTGCCGTTAGTAGTGCTACAATTGCAAATGCAGTCATGGCGGGATCACCCTTCAGGCCACCCTGGCGGAATCAGAACAGAAATGAAACGATTTCAATACATTAATAGTTAAGGAACAAAACAGCAAAGACAGTGCAACTATTAAGCTACTTTTGCTACTATTGAGCTACTATTGAGCTGCTTTTGGGAAGCTCTCTCAATTAAAGCCCCCTCCCCAATGATTAGAAGAGAGTCTAATGAGGATACGGTTGACAAGTAAAAAGGACTCACTACTATAAAGGAGCAAACCTGGCATGTACAGAGAATACCCCTTACCGTCTACAATCGAGGGGGTTACAAGTTTAAATAGAGGTTTTAAATGCCTCCTGGTCCTAGGACCTGCCCACCACTCTCGTCTTCTAAGCCTGGTTCCCACTGCGGCGTAAGGCTTGTCCTTGTCCTTGTCCATGTCGTTGCCGATGTCGATGTCTTGGCTGAGCATCTGAGTTTCATTGACACATCTCGGAAGAGACAACTCAACTATAGATAATTAAATGGTTTCACGAACGGTTGGTGGACGAATGGTTGGACGAACAGAGTATAGCCTTGATTCGATTGTTATCTCTTCAGAGGTAAACGACTGTCGTAAGATACAAACTTCTACAGTGATTCAAACGATCTCGTGAGGTTTCATTACTTCTTCAGTTTATATTTTCATTCAAACGATCCCCACACGTGGTATCTTCCAAAAAAGAATGCCAAGAACAATGGAACACGACATGCCTTGTCTCGCAAGAATGAAAACTTTTCATTCTACTCGACAAGCCTTACGCCGCAAGCTGTCAATCAAAACTAGACAAGCCAACCGGTTCCCACTGTGCCTTGAAGCAAGGCATCGACAACGACAGCGACATGGGCAAGCCTTACGCCGCAGTTTGAACCAGGCTCTACTGACGAACTCTACTAAATGTAAGCTAAGTTACAGGAAGCGTAATAGGTTTAAAATCAATTGTCAAGCATACTTGCTATGCAATGTCCTTATTTCTTATATGAGATACGGAAATAAAAGGTGACAGAAAAAAAAGCATAAAATGGTATTGTAGAAATATCCATAATATTCTTATTGCCGATCTTTGCTCAGAACATTTAACGCATGTACAATATCAACAAGTGTGCATGTCACTATGAGAATACCCTCATCATCCCCTTCTTTACTCCCTGGAGCTGCAGATGACAATCAAATGACTTCACCAACAATGCCGTCGCGATACCTAGATATCTTAGAACCAAAATTACTCATTAACATCTGTAGACCGCAATGAGGATCATTACATGGACTAAGTTGCTCTAAAGCCAATTCAAAAATAGTCTCGAATTGTTAATATCTCATATGTGCTACAAAGTAGTTTGAATTTTTTCCTGGCTACGTCATATTTACAGATCTTATTACCGTGGAAGGCCGAACTGAGACTGGTACTAAGACATTTATTGAGCTAAGCCAAACATTAAGCCAAGCATTAACCCAAGCATTAAGCCAAGCATTAAGCCAAGCATTATCACAAGCATTATCACAAGCATTAAGCCAAGCATTAACACAAGCATTAACACAAGCATTAACACAAGCATCAACACAAGCATTAACACAAACATTAACACACACATTAACACAATCATGAGCTTAAGCAATATGACCTAACTGCAATTTCGGCATCCAGTTTCTTGTCCACAATGAAGACGATTGTAGAATTGTTCACTTCTTAAAAAGAGTCAAGCACGCTCATTAGCTGTTCTTATATATTGAGGTCGATTTAAAACTTTGCACAGTGACGCAAAGCTTTCAAAATGATGCGAACATCCATTATAATATCATGCCACAGATGATTGCAACTGGTAAAACACCAGCTCTTATCCAATCTTCTACTAAATGAACAGATTCTGCGCATGTGCATTACGAAATAAAGTCCCATAACATATTAAATCTTATTTTCAACTAATAAGGATGGTGGAGTTTTGAAAACTTGGGAATATATTTAGGTTATTCTGTTTAGAGTAACCAATATTTTGTGGCGAGGAAGCGGTCGCTCAAGCTCCTCTAATTTTTGGTCGCTAAGCAATTGCGTTTGTAATCCAAAAACTTGCTGGACGTTGCATGTCAAGACGAAACAGTTTCAGCAAGAGCATTTAATTGTTTATTCACAATTTACCGCTATTTTAAAATCATTCTTTATTGAAGGAAACAATACTCATGCCCGATGGGGGCAGGTAAAAATTTGCCCTGGGATACCGACAATATGGCATGTTTCCGTTTCTGCACCTTAGCATGGTCCAGCTGTCCCCTTCAATATTTTTGGTGGCATACTCGATTTCGAGTGTAGTCTATTGCCCAGCCAGAGTGCGCAGTGTCATGAGGGGAGAGCACATTTACAGGGGTGGTCTCCCGTTGCCTTCTCCAGCCGATAGTCTTTATGTCGGGCTAGGAGGGAATCAAACCCAAAAACTCTGGCATGAGAGTCCTATTTCTTAACCTCTAGAGCACGGCACCCCTTCAAATAGCAAGTTTTAATTTATACTAACCATCATTCCCTTCGTAAAAGTTTCCCCCTCTACTAAGAAGGCTCCATTTCTTTTCTGGCTCTTCAATATAAATTCCATCGCCTGGCAGATCACTGTTTCATCCACCGTTATAAATTCACTTGCATCTTGCAGATTCATCATCACAAAAGCGGTCAACCTGTAAAAAATGGAGTAAAACAGAAGATACCTAATGAGAGCGTATCGCGTATTTTACTTACTGGAATTCTTTAGTGGGAACCGTCGGCTTCCTGAGGAGGAACCTGATACGCTGGGCAAGAATGATGGCGGAAGGGGCACTTGAGTTGGAGTAGTATAGTTAGAAGTGTAACAGCATATTGAACATTTTGTATCTTGCAAGGTCTTCCTGGTGGCACTTGCTACATGTAGAAATCATAAACAACTTTGAAGCCAGTCAAGTTAAAACTTGATGATCTGTCGTACCAGACGCTAACGTCATCATCTTTGCAACTGATAAAGGAAGCCAAAAAATCGACTTCTCAACAATATCCCTTGAAATTAAAAATAACTAGTTTTTCTTAGCAAATACTTTCAAGGAATGTCATGTCATCATTAACTTAATACACTAAAACCTTGAGAGTGGAGTCAATAAGCGTTTTTCGAGCAAACAATGACGTCATCAGAAATCAAATGATTGGATGCCGATTTGAACGTATTCCTACTTGTTATTTTCATACAACGTGTTTCCCTGTATTTTTCAAAAACTAGCTTAGGGTAAAAATGCAGTATACGCGGATCCCAAGATAATAGAGTCAAACTTGTCATACCATAAGTCTCCAGCTTCATTTCCCCACATGCTGAAGGAACCATCTGGAGTCCGATGTCCAAGAATTCTTCGATAACCTAAAATTTAATTTAGATAACACGGTAATTAAAGAAAACAATACTTCAAAATATTACGAAATTATTTAATAAGTGGCTCTTAAGGCTCTTCTCTGCTCGTATCACTTGGATCATAAAACTTAATCTCTCTCCTGCAATGTATGAAACAAAAAAGATATCTTAAATCTTCCATGACGCATTACTTCAACTTCAGCCAAAGTACTCGCTTATGGGAATACTTTATCTGGACTTTTTTGGTAAACAGACGGATCAGAAAAGAAACGAGTCAGTGGAAGACCCGTGCGGTATGATATGAGACAAGTAAAAGTCACTCAAACTACCATGTAAATGAAGAAAAAAGGCAGACAACACATTAAACAAGTCTGGAGCAAAAAATTAATATGTAGCCCAAATCCAATCACACAGATGACAATTTGACAAGTAAAAAACCCATGTATCATTTCATAATATTGATAAAATCTGCAAACGCTTTACCACACAGTATTTGACTTCAAAGACCTTACGATACAATAGCCAATCCGTTTACTTACTTTCTCCTATAAAGTTTTTCCCTTGATCTAGGTCAGCTTTAGCTAGTTTCCCAATTTTCTTTAGATATCTCAGAACATAAACATTTGGAGCTATACTTCTCATGACGAAACGATCCCTCTGCCTCCATACAATTTTACTTTGAGTCCTTGCAACCTGTCGCACCCCGGTTGCCATAACAGTCCGTGGCACTGTCCGAGATCTCAGGCATCCACCATTCCGTACATTGCATGTACATGACGGTGCATAACTTCTAAAGAACTCCTGCCTGTTCTCTATCCTTGTGTAGGTGTATGTAACCTGTACATTAACGATTTTTGTCTCCGTGGCAGACACTTGATATACTTCAACTGGATTTCTTAGCGCTTGTTTTGCACTGCTCAGCAGCTTTGTAACTATGGGTCCAAGTAAGTCACCTAACAAAAAGCAAACGACGTAATTCGATGGCATATGTTTCAGGTTAATCTGTACAATAGAGCTTTTGAAAACGGGTCACTAGCCATCATCCTAGCAGTTGCAATTTCCAAATAGTGCTATAGTACAACACATATTGAATTATACCTGCACTTTAAGATCCCCAGAAATTTTCAGGGAGGACCCCACTTTCTATAAAAAGTAAAACAGGTCCAGTTATATTCATTAGGAAATTTACTTTTTTTTACGTTGGCCCAATAAATTATCATGAGTTGGATCTATATTTTGCCACAGATAAATGGTCTGTTAGCGCCATCCGAAATCCCCCACCCTACTTCTGACAATCTATAAATGCTAGTTACGGTAAACATAATGCCTTTGAAAGTAGAGAAACCAGAACGCAGTTCCCCTCATGCTTTATAAATACCCCAGATCAAAACTCGGTTAAATAGATACAGTTAGATGTTTTTAAAGATAAGGAGCAACAGCTTAGTAATCTTCAAAGTTAAAATACTCTAAATGCTTATTAACTTACCTGTTATAAACAAAGTTGCACTTTGCGATCCGGGAATAGCGTCTTTGGGAACACCGACATTCATCTTCAATACCTGTTCCGCGCCTGTCCCAGCTAAAGTTGAGTGACATAAGGACATGTGCTATTAGTGCGCAGAAGGGATTCTATGGTATAATCTAACATATGGGGGGATCAAACGTTAAAAAATTAGCTTTCGTGCTGCTTTGAAAAGAACTGTTCGTTGATCTTGATTCCTCATCAAGGCCCTTACTGTAAATAGCCATAGTAATAACAGTGTGTAACATGGTTTTTAGATAACAATGAACTGCAATGCTTTCAAAAGACACGCTTATAAATCTTTGAACCTGTAAAGGAAACAATTGCAAGAGGGGACGTACTGCAAAATCAAACCAAATCCATATTCAAATTTTCATTAATTAGAGCAACTAAATTCTGTAAACATCGAATGAACAACAGTCAATGTTATTTAACTTAGAAATAGCATTACGTAATCAAAGTAATAAAGCATTAGATCAATCTAACTTCAATTAAGAGTGACAATTAATGAGTATGGCCCTACAAGTTAGAAGTAGGACTGTTACAGGGGCGGTAAACATAAGCGTACGGGCGAATCATCGGGGAGAGAGTTTACTCATTCTTCCCGACAAATTTTGGATAGTCCCGAAAAATAATGAACAAAATTTAGCCACAGGATGCTTGACTATCAAATTCCAAGGAGAAAACACCGCAAAATTTATACTGCCATCACATTTCGTTTCTATAATGTACTTGTTACTACAGAAGTATCATTTCTTTTGAATCGTCATTTTCTCGCTGCCCGACAAAAACCTGTTCTTCCCAACTTTGGAGGCCTGCTGCTCCAAACCATCAATTTTCAATAACAAAGTAGCTATTTCAATATACATAGATAATTGTGCTCCATGGCAAATATGACAGAACATGGAAACCATTTGAATCTACTCCTATGATTTTACCACAAATTTTTCCTTTTGAAACTATCCCCTGAAACACACTATCCAACTTCTTGACTGATAGAAAGAAATCATACACAACATAAAAATATGTTTATGGGCTCCATGTCCATTCTAGCAAATCAGTATAACTCGCCATATCACCCTGTAATGTTAAAAAGCGATTTTGACACGTGAAAGTACAACTGACGGTGGAAATATCAAAATCCCACCTCGTACTACAAATATTGTAAAATTGGTTTCAGCAGTGAAAGGTATGGGACCAGCAATCTCGGATGCTGTACCTCCTTTGAAAGATTCTGAAGACTGCTTTTAAGTATGTGGCAAGCAGTTTTCGAGTTATAACACCCCCTGTATACAAAAGACTTCAGAAAAAAGTATAGGATTGACGTTATTGCTTCCAACTTCAGGTCACGTTTGTCATCAAACCTCACTGCATAATTTCCTGAAAAGAATTTTCAGCCTGAGACGGTTTCCAAAAAGCCAGAATTTGTTACACAGACTTCAGATTACACAGTCGTGGATAGCAAAGTATCTTTCCTCTTTTTTTTATGTCCCGACATCCCACTTTCACGAATTACAGATATTATCCGGCAAAAAATCCGTCTTCCCTTTATTTCGCCCATTCAGGACTGCTCTGCATCTAAATGAACTTTCTGTACCTGTATGAATACAGCAAAGTCCTACTCACAACCTCGTGACTCACTTGCCTACAGTGGTACGCCGCAGTTTTCCCTGGAAACACGATAAAAACTACGTCTTAAGGGAAACTGACCGAACTCCCAAACCATTGCAGAGGCAGTTCGCGAAGCTATTTTCAATACAAGCTTGAATTATAGTCTCTTTTTACAAAAATATAAATCTGTCGACTTTTACTTGTCCTGATATTCCCTTTTACATCTTTATGCCATAAAGAGTAATTACATCAAGATCATGTAAGAAAAATTTTACCATTCTATTTAGTGTTCTATCAGGGATATTATTAGAAATACAGCGTAACCAAAGGTTCTAGCCAGCCACGACCTCACCACACTCTGGATTAGAAAAGATGTAGTTCATTAATACAACGTACCTGATGGATCAATTTGTTTGGAAACTGTCTTTACTTTCTCGATTCCTTCCGGCTGTTGGAAGACGTGCAAGAAGAAATGTTTAAGCAAAATGGTCATTATCATTTGTATAAAAGCAACAGTAAAACTGTTGAGGTAATAAAACCCTACAAGTACTTTCCCTTCAGTACAAGATAGGTATATATCTCTTACCTATGTACTGAAAGAGGTGACATGGCTAGCATATGCTATCTAAGGAAGTCATTTTCTACCGCAGCAAAAAGACACCTCATCAATCAAACGATAGTAAACAAAGCATTGCCTTAAAACTCATACAAGTTACTGGTAACGACAGCTCAATTCGGCAAAAGGTCTACTGACGTAAAATTATAAATGAGATTCAAGCACTGATCTCTAAAAACTACTAGATCGAGCATCGGACGCCATTTCAGTCCCCGCCAAGCAAAGCTTATAAACAATGTTACGTACCATGGCGTACCTTCCCGCGCTATTTCAACCAATGGGGGCCAGTACTCACGACTAAACTTTTTCGTTGATGGAAACAATAGGAAGCTCGATATCATCCTTTTTAGATATCAGTGTGTTCAAGTCACCACGTTTAGAAATTGACACTTCAAACCTTTAAAGGGGCATACCCTGGTTTCAATTACTTACTTAAGTGGAAATGGTAATTGCAATTTTAAATTCACTTTATTTTGCCTTTAATTCAACGTAACCGTGATTCAAACTAATTATTGACAATAGTACATGAGGCTTGAACTACAAACTACCAATTTGAGTGGCTAATGATCAAGGGAATCGTCAGACAAATCATTCACCGTCAGATCTAACTCATGGGAACCCGTACGGTTTGTTCAGATTGATGTGCGCCTACTTAATTTTCCTTACGGTGTTTTGGACATAACCAAAGTTCGCTTATGCTCGTCGTTGGCAGCTTAAATAACGTTTGCACAACATCAAACCAAGATGAAACTTCACCAGTAATAAAATGCAATGGACTCAAAATGTTAAATCAGTTTCTTGAGGGATTAACAGTCTATGGTTTAATAAATTTAACTTTAAAAATGAGGCCTTTAAGAGAGAAATCACCCTCTCTTCTCCATCGCAAATTACTCCCTTGGTTTCTATACCTCTACAGTCAGCTTTCTTGTCACAGCATCTCCTCCGTCAGCTGTATACGCCATCACAGTGACGTTGCTATCACCGACGTCCGTTGGAAGAATTCGATAGTTAAGTGTAAGAGCGTCATTGCCGTCAACACGAACTAATTGCGGTGCGCTTCTCTTTGGACCTTTGTCATAGCATATTCCTTCATCCGCGCTCATATATATTCTTGACTACGAAAAAAAACACACAATGTAAGGATAATATAAGAACGTCGATTTCACGCAATTTTTGACTGGAGTTTCTTGATAACCTAAAACCGCTTTATTTTAAACATGATATATGTACAAGTATAAAATTATACGGATATTAAGCAAAAAAGAAAACCCAGTTCACAGTTGACGCAAAGGGTTGCAATAACTTGCCAAAAAGCCCTCTGTGACTTGGCATTGTTGGCGGGCAATCTGAAGAAACAGGAACAAGTGTACATAACTCTTTTCCTCTTTGGCTGGCCAAGCAGACTATTTTCATTCTGGCGATCTTTCGTACGTGCTAACAAGGTCGGGGCCATTTTAGCGGGGTTTAGAAGTCACTTATTTGTTGTGGGTGTTGCTGGTGCTGTTTTGTTGTTAGGGGTAATCACACTTTACTAAAACAATACGTTATGATGAGTGTATAATAAGTCATTTGCTCGGGTATTGCTGAAGAATTGCTGTCATTTCTAATGCCGCTTAAGCAAGCCTTCGATGCATACGCAGATGCTAATACACTAATTTTGTGAGATACCTACAAAACGACTTCATATTCACATTCATGCAGAAGTAATGACAGACATAATTTCCCCCTTTGCAACAGAGCACAAAAAGGTCTACAGGTCATCATCATCATCATCATCATCATCATCATCATCATCAATCATCATCATCATCATCATCATCATCATCATCAATCATCATCATCAATCATCATCATGATCATCATCATCATGCGTTTAACGTCGCTTGGACCCTTCAAAGTTTATTGCATTGTCTTTTTGGCATCTTGTAGTTCCTGTCTCCATGCTTCCTTGTCTTTGAACATGTCCATAGTGAGGCTTCACATACTCGGATCTTCCTTGATAGTGTCTGTCCAGTTCTTTCTCGGGCGGCCTTCACCTCAACTACCTACTACTAAAATTCTCACAAACGACTTGGACAATCATTTGGAAACTTTCTTATGCTTGTTAAGAAATGCTTTGAAAAAATATTGTTGAGAAGTTTGCTTGTGATGATGTCATAAATACAAAGAGTCACTAAGAAAGACGTAAAATTCTACAATAAATAAACACTTAGAATAAACCTTTATTAGGGCTCCAATTCATATAAACCGTATGAAAGATGGGTACTTGCACTCAAGTCTATGTTTATCATAAAAACGTAAAAAACTGTATTCTAAGAATAGATTGCTGAACGGGTTTTAGGTATCTTTCAGCCTTTGAAAGTGCTTGTAATGTCATCGCCTACAATGCCAAGAATAGATGGGGTTTTTGTAGTTTTTGAATGAATTAATAATCCTAGCAGTTTAAACACCTCTTCGACAATTTCGCTATTATCAAGTTTGAACGGATACTAGAGAAAAGTGAAAATGTCACCACCGGAATTCGAACCCGGAAACCACGCATTCGTGGCGTGCTTCTCTACCAACTGAGCTATGGTGACCCGATGATGACATATTCACAATTATTGGTATTAATACATACGCCGACCTGCGTACCAGCAGTCCCGCGAATCTGAGAAAAACCCACTCTGTATAGTCTTAACATGTGCAAAAGTGTATAAAATAGAAAACTGACCAGTGACTAACACTAAAAGTGCCATGGGAAGAAGTAATCGAAACTTCAAAGTAGTTCTGTACCTCAGCAGTAACGATTACGTTTAATGATTTTACTTTGGGCATGTTCTTTGTCTCACTGTTTATAGCATCACTGTGCTTTATCAATCTACCCGATCCTAAGTCATTATTCTTCCCACGTTGGAAGCCAAACCCGCCCACCCTTGCTGCTGCTGCGCAATTTCACAAAGTTCAATGTCTCTTTACCAAATATGGTAATAGGCTGACATAACCTGTAGATCAGGTCGTATCCGCATCCTAAAACAATATCTTTTATAGCTGTGGGAACGCCCTGCTTTGCAAAACTGTATCACATACAGTATGCTTAATTACAGGATTGGTACGCTTTCCTTCACTCTGCTCAACCACTGGTATTACAATCTAATGTATTAAGAAGCTCAGTGAGTTAAGATTAATCCTTATAAATGGAAATAACAATTAATCATTTAGGTACCATTTACTTATTTAGAACATAGTGCTATTTATAATGTAGAAACACTCTTCGTGAGCAAGAGTATGGTGCCCCGTGAAGTTAAAATTTAATTTACAATATTAGCAAATTTATCATTGGAAAAGAAGCTGTTTGTTTGGTAAACTTTATTAACAGCTTTCAGCCATACTTTAGCAAGAATGCCACATATCAACTAACCTGTTATGGTATGGTGATAGTTCTACATCCTTTGTTACACATGAATTTCTTTCAAAATACATACTTTAACTGGGGAAGATTTCAGCTGAGTAAGTCGGTGACATATTTTCTTTACGGAACTTTTCATTTCATTTCCTATCTGCCTCCAAATCCTTCCGGACTTTTAATATGCTTTGGGCAGATTGATATAACCGAAGGTAGTCGTTTCCATAATCCACTCACATGGCACAGGAAGACTCGTCTCCAAAATTTCTTGGACGTGAATGTTAACATCTACTGATGGAGGACTGGGAGTTACTATGGCAACTAGAGACATGGAGTATAGTGAAAACGAGTTCAGCAAGCTGAGGTAGTAAAGCACACGCCGCGTTTGCATAAGTCGAACTCCCCTTTGTGGATTCTTTTCTGGAGTAAGAAAACTAAGAGGGTCAGGAATAAAATTGCAACACAATTGTCAGAAAACTGATACTTTTCAAAACTTACCGTTATTCTCTTTCTCTCGTAATTAAATAGAGTTGCAGACATTGTCACTTGCTCTCCACGAACAACGGAATACGGAAGATTGAGTTGAACAAACAGCGGCTTGAATGCCACAGCCTCATACGAATCAGCTACTCCTAAGCCAGCATTTCTATTTGTGGCAAATGCCTGCAAAACCCAAGTTGTGATAGTATCTGGAACTGTGACGTCAAGTTCGGCCCTGCCGGAAGCGCTTTGAAACAAGGTAAAAATACTGCTAGATAAAGACTAGAGGTCGAGGTTTCTATGGCAAAAGTATTGATTATCACGTTTAAAGTTGCTTCCTTGTTTTTAAAAACTAAATGGTTCTGTTTGTTTACTTTTAAAATTTTTAGAAAAATCCATCGCCAATACTTTTCTTGCCTAGTTGTTACCTGTTGAGCCAGACAGTAGCTCAATGTAACACTGACAGACTTCCCAGACTCGACTGTAGGGCGTCAAATGACCAAGCACTTCAAGAAAAAGGAGTTCGACTGATGATATTTTGCGAGATTGTTTTACTAAAAGCTTACGCGGGGGTGGTGGGGGGGGGGGGACTACCGTAACGAAATTAGAATAGCTTAACGGTAGTAACCAAAGGCCATGGCGACTGGCTAATAAACGCTTACTTTTGACGACAATTTCGCTTCTGTTCTCTTACGTGTACCTTGAGCCCCTCCATTGACATTTCACTTGTAAACTTTAAAGCCCTAGCAACTACTTGAGTCTGCTGTTGGATATCGAGTCGGCGTACGGACTAAATTTATTACGACATCAAAATATGATCTGTGCTCCCGATCAAAAGAGAAATCGTGCCCTACTGTTTGACTCTCGTTCTAAGTAACAACTTCCGCTTATACTTGAGCCACATATCATGTCCATACCTTTTATCACCATTATCTGAAGCAAATTCGTTCTTTGCTTAATTTAAACATCGTGAGATCTACAGACTTTAATGAGGAAACGTAGGAACTCAGAGGGAAACAGTGATAGTTTGTATATTAAGTATCTCCAACATAACCGCGTGATAAAATTTTGCACTCTTTCAAACGTCGGTGAAAAGGCCTCCATTTGTACTACTTACACTGACGACCAACGATATACACAACTACATCTATATCTGTCTATTTCTACATAGACATTGATATATATATACATATCAATATGTTTACTTCTACATATATATCGACTAGCAGGATTGTCGACTTTACTATTGCACAATTTAGTGCAATGGTAAAGTCTACGCTTTCGGAGTGGGAGATCCTGGGTTCGAACCGGGCCAGCGCCCCAAGCACTTCAGGTTTAATGAGTTCTATACTATGCAGTTTATGACTGCTTGTGTGTCTGCCTGAGTACTTCTATATATATACATATATATATATATATATATATATATATACACACGCATATATTGATACATATATACATATTTGCGTGTGTAACATAACATTAATGCAGTCGATTATCCATCAGTGAGAGTGTAGAACATAAATGTAGAACAATTTTAAATACGCTTTATCCTGCAACGTTAAGTAAAAATCTTATTCATCATCTTCATTATCATCATCATCATAATCATCATCGGTTGCTGTCGCCAAACTGTCCACATGTCGACGTCACGAAATCACCCATTGATCAAGATCTTGGGCTCGACGTACTGCCTCAACTGTGATTATCTGTATAGCGCTGAAGTTATATGGGTCACGGTAAAAAATGCTAACATGAGTAAAGTTACATAAATGCAAAACAGGAGTACCCTAAAGAATAAAAGGTCTCAACTACTTTCGAAATGCCGGCATAATTCTCTTGTTGCCAATAAATGTACAGGTTCGTAGAATGGCTTTGTGATAGTATGGCAATGCAGTGTATGAATAGCATAAAAGTTAAAGATACCATCACTGTATGATTAACGTCGCCAGACATCAGTAGCCCCCTGGGTTTAAGCCTCTGAGCGCTTTTTTTGGTTGAAAACATTGTGTTATTATGGAAATGGTTTGAATCCTTAACAAAATCATAACGAGCGAGTAATTTATTACCCTTGTAAATGTCTGATGGTTCAATGGCACTGGTCATCAGGAGGTCTTTTTGCAAGGGCTGTAAAACATTATTGTAAACGACCAGCGTACCTGGTATTTTCTTTGACATTCCTTTCATTAAAATAGCCGTAAGTCGATAACTGATACGAAATAAATCAAAATGTCAGAATTTGACAGTAAAAAATGTATCAATACGTTTATGATCCTCTACACCAGACGTCCTCGATGTGGAGCGGACCTGAAACGTTCTAAGGCATAGGAGAAAGATCTTTGGCAATGTTAGAAAAACCCTCCCATTCTGTTTCAAGCAAAGTCAGAAAAATTGACGAAAGAATAGCGGCAGCAAGAATAAAGTTATGATAAGGTTCAATAGTAATTTGCTAGAAAATTTTAAGTGGTTTTTTAGGAGTCCTGGAGACTGAGGGACAGACTACGTCAGTTTGGGAGGCATGTTCACCATTCAGGGTTGGCTGTTTAAAATTTTCAGAGCTATTAACACATTACTACTCGAAAATAACGTACCCAATCCTTAAATCGCCAAACAGCCATGTTTCCGGAAAATTGCTTCTGAACTGTACTTGCCGATTGTCTTCGATGATTTCATCCTCCTCATCCTCTTCTTCAAAAAATGAGCGTCCGAGTCCTTGAATGGTAAATAAGACATGCAGTCTATTCTTACTCACCCGTCTTAACAGAGAAGGGGAAACCCAAGACCACCATCTACGAAGTGCAGAAGTAATAGTTTTATGGGGTACCAAACGTGGGTTAATAAGGGATGATTGTGGCCATGTGTGTTTGAAGCTCAATGCTGTAGTGTTATAATCGTATCCTGTGACTAGAACGTTGACTAACGAAATGAAATCATTGACAAAGTGACACTTCATGTGCCAAAACAATAGTTCACTTTCCTTTCACCCCAAAACCTATGGGGTCGCGTCTCCAAAGACCCATAAGTCCTTACATTTTCATCCTGTACAAATGATACTTTTTTGCAATCCATTCCACTTAAATAACAGATAACTGCTAAGTAGTATAAAAGTTACTTTCACTACATGTCAAAGCCATAGAAGACCTACAGCACAAAATCTGCATAACATTGAATCCATAGCGCCCATCATTGCCTTAGAAGTTCTTCGGAACTATCTGCAATGATGGCCGATCAATAGCTCAGCAGGCTCCAGGCTCTAGGACTATTGGAAACGTATGATGATCTACTACTCAACGTATACCCCCGTCGTAGATAAATAGGACCATCCTATTGGTACGCAAACCTATCACACGTAAGTAACGTCAGTTACTTTAGTCATACTTTGGTCTCGTTAGAAGTCTTACTGTTATAGCGATAATGATGAAATACCTTCATGAGTTCACAGAAGATATTATCTACTCGATTTGGATATTCCTTCAACTCTGCGGTGCTCGCTAGCCTTCTCATCAAGGACTCTATTAATAACAACAGAAAAATTCACTTGGCAAAAACATGCTTATCCAAACTAAAAGCTTCGGTAAATCATCATAAAATCGGTCCTACAAACCTTTACAGCATTGCCTAAATAGATATCGACATTTCTCGCTTGACTGCAATTTCCCGGTTTCCTCTAGCTCCTCCTGTAAGGCACTACACGACCTTAGCGATTTCCTTGCTTCTAAGCCTCGTTGACAACAGTTGTGACCTACAAGAATATCAATGATGGCAATTTGAGGCAACATTATGAAGAGATTTATCAAATTCTTACAGATATGAAGAATATATACCCATACCAACAAATGTTATCGATAGTATTGCTAGATTACTCGATGCAATAAGATACAGGCAACTTCATGCCAATACTTCATGATAATAAAGGGAGTGGAAACGGAGATTAAAGAGTAGAGTTTGAAGAAGAAAAGTAGATTCCAAAAGCTTGCAAAAGCTATTATAGTTGTACTTATTGTGCAGTCGAACCTGTCTATAGCGGACATGCTATACAGCAGACATCTGGTAGTAGCGGACACATTTTCTAGGAACGGACCACATTATGGTCAAACTCTCATTGAAATAACTCTATATAGCCGACAGTTTTATAGCGGACACTTGTTATAGCGGACACATTTTCTCGGAACCGTGTGAACATTTGCCTTAAAATTAACCTGTGTATAGCGGATATTCGTATTTTACTCCTATTTAAGCCCCCCTAGCCCTATGGCTTCGTGGTACCTGAGTTGTCAGAAGAATATAAATCGATCAAAGTCATGATACAGTAAGTATTTTTTGAACACGTGACTTTGTCAAATCCTCCAAAACTTATTAGCTTTATTAGTTAAAGCTTTATTATTGAGGTTTATATATGAGATTTAAAAGCTTTGTTATAAATTGATGTATCTTTTTGTTCATCTTTTCTTAGGGAAATTAGGCAGATTAATGAATCAGGATTAATTAATTAAGATCAATTTATTTAGGCAGATATAGTTGAAAATCTAGATCTAGTATCAGCTTCATAGAGAGGATTGGACGGGTGGAGTCAGAACCATTCCAGAGACACGCTCAAGTAAACTGTTGTCAAGTAAACAATGAATGCATGCGCTAGATTTTTATAGGCAAGTATTGCAAGATTCTAAAGATTGTAAATTGTAAAGATTTCAAATTGTTTCACTTACATGAAGGAAATCATGTAGTTTTTAGAATTCTTTATGTAAATAGTTCCGTGCATTTATTTTTTTAAAAGGCCGCTGTAAAACTGATGGACTTAAAGCCTGGCGAGGGAGAATAATCTGAAAGCTTGCAAAAGGAAAGCCTTTTAAGTTGTTGTTTTTATATTGTTTTTCTTATGGCTTTTTATCTGATCTAGTTTTAATATACATATATTTATATATGTGCGTTAATTTCGGAAACCTGAACATCATTGTAGCTATGATTTTTGTTTACGTTTTCATTTTCCAGATATCTAGATATCAACAGCTGACTTCCATTTTTATTGAATTAACATAAAATGTCAAGAAATAAACAAACCTGCACGAAGTAGCGAATTCAGTACTTTAAAGCTTTTTTCCTTAACCAGAAAGATTACGTCCACAAATTCGAAAACATACTGAAAGAGTCAAATTCTAAAAAGTATCCAGTATCAAAAAGAATAACAACACACCCAAAATACAACAGCGTATCCAAACGCGTTCACTAGATTCAGATTAGAAAGGTATTTTATCATGGGATATCTACGATAGGATTAGGCCTTGGTGATCACAACGTCCACGTACGGAAGGCCTCCCAAAAACTCACAAGAAAGGACTGCGTTTCCGACCAAGTCTTTCTATGATTGGTTTCTTGCAACATGAAATGGCGAAGTGGGTTTCAGAACTTTTACAACCTGTACTCGACCTTTATTCGGAAAGTTCTATTCAAGACTGATTCACCTTTGCTAAATTTATACAAAGCCACATTTTCTGTTCTCGGCATAACTTTCTGTGTTCCTTCGACATCAGTAACTTCTTTACAAATGTTCTCTTACACGAGAAACTTAAAACTATTCCCGGCGCATGGAATTGGGTTGGAATCATGCGTTCCCCGTTCCCTTTGGAAGTGTTCATTGAATTTATAGAAGATGCGACACGTGGTCTAGAATTCAGCTTCAATCATGAGATGTACCTTGGGTCCAGAGTGGGCCAATATCTTTGTTGGTTTCTATGGACTTCAACTATTTCAATCCTTCCAAGAGCCTGCCGTTTCCTTTCGATAAGTAGACGACACCTTTGCTCTATAAAAATGAGTGTGACCAACTTCTAATGAAACTCAACAAGTTACATCAGGCGTTAAATTTCACCTTTGAGAACGAGGCAAACAACTCGTTGCCACTCCTTGATCTTTTGGTGGAGAATGATGCCACTAACTTCATGACTAGTGTGTATAGGAAATCTACATTTTATGGTCAGTACACTTCCTGGACCTCTTTCTGCCACAAAACACACAAGGTGAACCTCATTAAACCTTAGTCCACCGTGCATTTGTGATTTGTTCAAAAGAGACATTAAAGCCAGAAATAGATTCATCAAAGCAGATATTTATGTCTAACGGCTATCTTTAAGATTTCGTCGACTTCACCATCAAGGCAACATTATCACAGTTTTCCAGTGAAAAATGCCCTGTAACGCTTCACTTTGATTTGAAAACAGATCAAAAAGGCCGTTGAGAAGTGCTTCAGTACTGTGATCCCACACGTAGTTATTGCCAATAAAAAGCGTTTTTATCTAACCACAAGTCCGTGTGCCTTTCACAAACTACAGTATATTTGTATACTAATTTTCGTCTCAGTGCGAGGCTGAATACGCCGGACGCACGACTTTGAGGTTAATTGACAGAATTAAGCAGCATGCTTCTTCCTGTGATCGCCAAGCACCAGCTCCTACACGAAAACAACCATCTTTGGTTTCTAAAACCAAAAACATTAATAAGCAATGTGACTCTGACATAGGGCAGACGGTGCCCAAAGGTATATGGATGATAGATATATATAATAAGTAAAGCTAGGTCTGCTTTTCACTTGGCCGTTCTGGAATCCGTACATATCAAAACAATAACACCCTTGCTTTGTAGATAAAAGAATTTGTCTTGTCATTGGGTCTTTCGGTTAAACATACAGTTTCACGGAAAATGATTAGTCAAAACAACAACAATCTGACAGTCAGTAGTCTGCTTGGCTATTTTGCAAAAACAGTTGGGTATAAGTTTCATTGATACCCTTTTCAATGACGAGTGTCAGACGAAAAATTTTTTTAAGTACTGAAATGAATTCGCTACTTTGTGCAGTTTTATTGTTTTGTGCAATCAACAAACTTTTTTAAATGAACAAACTTGGCATTAACGTTTCGAACAATTCTTCCTCAGATAAAACATCATTGCAAAGAAGCATGTCTCGTTGTTTGGTCAATGAGCCCATTAAAATATATTCCGCGTGCCACCTGAAGTAATACAATTTTCCCTCGATACTTTAAACATCTATAATTAACTCATAACATTTAAAAGTCCTCTTTTGATGAAGATTATGCCATGAAGTATGAAAAGTAACACGTATACAGCGTGCTCTCGCACAATAGCCTGACATTTAGTATCAGTATTATATTTTGTACTCTTTTCCTCTTAAAGGTGTGAAATATGTTGATCGTCTCTTCGGGACACTAACACGAAGAAAAGACGCCGTAAGATATCCAAGTTAACCTTGGCATTGTGCATACCTTCGATCGATCTTCGCTTTCTTCCTGACTCTTCCTCCAGAACTTTACATTTAAGATCTGAAAATCAAGAAAGGGAATTGTTCAAAGAAAAAAGAAAATAATGTAAAATTTGTTACGGTTGACTGTACTTACCACAGCTACCTAATTTGAATGGCACTTTATACCTGAAAAAACCTGAAGGAGTGCATTATTTCTATGAACTACTCAAAGTGGTTAAGTTTGCAAAATTAAAATACGAGGCGTCGAATGCCATCTTCGGACTCATCTTTCATTTACCTGACTGAGCAAAATTTTTAGGAATTGATATGATATCAATACACAGATGCAATGGCATGAATGTACAAGATACATAGGTGAAGGAAAGATATACCGTAGCTGATTAAAAATAACAGCGATGAGAGAAAAGTGTTTTATAATGCTTGACTATCATAGCCCACGTTCGACATGGGGCTCGACATGAAAGCTGGCGCGGATGGTAGGCCGTGAAATTTGTAAGGGTGCAAGCGTAAAGCGCTGCTCGAAGGTGTAACTCACAACACAAGAACGTTGATGCCACTTTTGCATCGTTCTCTTCACTTGACTCAACAATCACGCAAGAAAAATGGGAAGTTTTCTACCGACAACCAATAGGCTTTCCCAGAAGTAGATTATGATTTGGATGAGCCTGCAACTACCTCAAGCACGGGCTCAGCGTGAAAGAGAGCATACTACCTCTTGCTGGAGCATAAATACGAACTGCACGGACAATACTAAGTAAGGTATCATTTCCAAAATTAGACAAAAATACCATGACGTGGCATAGACTTTGAACTTACGCTGTAGGTTGTCGATACCTAAAGCAAACATGGGCGTAGACAATATACGGAAACAATAGTGAAAACATGCTAGATCTTGGACCTCGATCCAAGCTAAATCGGTGTAAAATACAGTGATTAGAACTTACGGTTCACGTGCTTGTGAAGATCCCTAACTTATTTTAAGCAAGTAACAAGAACGGTTTTTGTTATACGACAGTCCATGGTGAACAAATAAAATGAATCTCAACCCTAGCTAAACAGTTCATTTGTGATTCGGTCGCATAAGAAATAAATGTAACACTTTCAATCAACATTTATTGACACAATGAGATGACGCTAGCGTTTAATGCGGAGGAAAAGTGATGACGTCACAAGTTAAAAGTTCTAGAAATAGTACAATCTGATTCCGGATGTCAAAAGACAAGATTGGAATAGGCTGTTTCCCAAGGTAGCAGACCTGTAGTGTATATAATGTTTAAACTAGAGGCGTTTGAATCTCAAAAAACTCTGTTAAAATTCCTTGGTTCCTTAAGTTACGAACCAGCATTAAACAATAGGGTTTTGTTAGAGAGATTCAAAACTTTGAAACCTGATGTCTCCCCGTTGGGAAAGGGTAATACTCTCAAAATTGGTCATTGACGTTCTCACTAATAGAGTAGCATGAAAATTGAGTTTTTCCCCTAAATTCAAAAATGTTCAAAGTCGTGACGTCACACTTTCCCACCGCGTTGCAATCTTCTGTGCTAAGGTAAAAAGAAAACTCTCCAAACAATGTTTTCAGTGTATGTAATTTGAGGAACAGTCTTTAAAAAGAGTTTGTCTCTGACGTCATGACAAGTAGTTTCATAACAAGCATCAAAATGTAACGACATAAAGATTCACACTTTAGAACCTAGTGAAATAGCTGTCAATATATTGCCTAATACAAACTATGAAATAATTTTACACACCATTCCTTGTTGCTGTTGTGACACCAGCGTTCGATAATACAGTAACTCCTGCATTCTAAAAAGAAGTCGGGTAATTCATATTAGTTAGGAACCGACCAGTGTTTTTGCTGCATCACTGCAAAAAGACTCTTTGATAAAATGCGGACCGTAGCAAAACATTTACGACCCATGCTCTTGTAACCAGAATCACTCACTAAGACTTTGTAGAAGCAAGATAATCACCACTCTTCACAAGAACAACCTTAGCACTTGCAAGTAGGGAAAACAAAGTGCAAACATTTGTTCTCTTGCAGAAGCTACACTCACAATCTTCGCCACTAAAACATCAATCAACATTTATAACTGGCAAAATATTGACTAAGCTACAAGAAAGCGAACGATTAACATCATCATAAATAATATGCATGGCATTGTTCGTCCGTGTACCTAATAGCCAAACAGCTTCTAACGAGACCACCGCAATTCAAAAACGAAGTATACACAATTACCCGCACAAGCTCCAACTAAGAAGAAACACATAAATAACAAATAATGACCAGTGATCTACTATCTGCGCAACCGATAACTGAACAGCCACTAATCCAACAACTAACATCCGCATACTCAAAATCCAGGAGATGAGGCATCCGTATACCTAGCAGACGAACAGACCCTAACTATACAACGACAGTTCGAGAAAGTAAACCTAAACATTACCTCTAGGTGTGCCAAATATACGGTATTCTACCGTATAATACGGTATTTAAGGGTGCTTGTACGCTGAACGGCAAAGAACCCTACCGTACACCACAATGTACGGTATTTCAGAAGAATTGAAAAATTCCCTTAAAAAGTACAGCGTTTCTTTAAACTTACAGTCAGCTCTGCAAGGCGCGCCCTGGTATCCAAAGCCTGTTTATATCAAATGCTACAGAGAAAGGAATGGACTTCATACATCGCTCTGCCTGTTGTTAGGTCTGACCCCCACTAGAATTTCACGCAAGTACTCGTACTTCAAAAATTTTTCCAAATAAAGCTTTTTTACGTGGTAGTAAAGTTGTTTAAAATGCTATTGTCTTGAAATACTTTTAATGCACTCGATCCTTTCAAGATTTTTATGGGCGTGAACATGCCCCTCGTCTCCTCCCCATACGTCATTTTCCGCGACCAAAGTTGGCAACCCTAATTACCACCCGGACGAGTTCTACCGGAACATTTAATAACCAAACGGTACACGCATGGTACATCTGCGCAACGATGAACTTCCCGAGCAGACAGTGGGAAAGTGATTAACAAGAACTGAATTAAAACTGTTCGAAAATTAATACCGGTACATCAGGAATATTGACAATTTCTACGTACAATGCCATAAAATTGATTAATTAATATTGGAGCAATGATAACCTATTTATTTCCTATCAAAAACATTTCTATACAAAAGGATTCATATTGATAGCAGCTAGGCATTTACCACGTCAAATCATTTGATTAGCAACTCGAGCATGGAATCAAATTCAAGAAAGAATGGGTAGCCTCCTTATCACCAATGAAACTAAGACGATAAACATGTAATAAAGAGATCTGCTATCAGCACCATGTAGGTATCGTGAAGTTGAGGTATTGACAATAAAAATCTTACTTCAAAAACTTTGTTAGTGCTAATTCCTCCTCCATTGCCACACCCCAAATCGAATTTCTTGATCTTATGAAACACCTGCCCGTAAATACGAAGTGAAGAAAAGTAAATGAAAAAATTCAAATTTGGAGACTGAATGTACACAAAAGCGGCAAAACTAGTCTAGCTAAAATTGCTGAGCACAAACAGAGCCTCGGAACAAACACCGTGCATCACTAAGGTGTGGTCATTCACATAGTATGTACGAATGCACATTGATATTCACTTCCCCCTTTTCCTTGCCATACGGGTTCTTCATACGTGTTTTGCAAACAAAACCAGCTGGATACACTGCAATACTAAATCTTTTTGTTACGATAATGTTCATCGATCAAATTCTTTAAAATTATTTTTATCATTTCACCCTGTTCAAGGTCGAAGCCACTACTAGGAATGGGATTACTTTTACTCTTCGGATGCTTTCTATCCATGCTATCTATGCTTGCAGTCTCCCTCTCTGTCCTATCTTTCGAAACAGATGACCGAGCACAGTACAACCGGAATCATGGCAGGCAAGCTCAGGATCGGTTAGAACTCACGAACTTGGGACTGTGAGTCTGACACTCTACCGCTATGCCACTACTGTGTCTTCTACGAATTTTACTTTACATAGCGTGTTGTTTTCTGACAATTCAGCTTTTCTTATAACCTGAATTACTAAATGCTTTTCCGCGGTATGCCGGTTTTACTTGTGATTTCCTGGCATTGAGTTGCTTTGAGTTGCTTTCACTGCGTATTCCACAAAACTTCCCACATCTTTCTTCACCCTGTTTCATGTTGTACACATTTTGCACTGTGTCTCCTTCCGTTCCTGTCAAGAATCCTTCTACTACTGCCAATACGTTATATTCCACTAAATACAAACCCTGCAGATCTTCAGTTTCATGATGAAAATGTATCAAAAAGAATTGATGGTACCTCGTTAAATCTTGTCAGTACGCGTTCTCGCCATTTTTACCATTTCAATCTCACAAAACCACCATAGAATAGCGGTATGTTAACAGAACCGGTAAACGTTTTTGGTCATGATCAGCCCCAAAACCCAAGGTATCCCAAAGTATATTAAAAAGAAAGTCTGCATTTTTCTTCCCAAAAGCAGTTTGCACAAATCACAAGAGAAAATTAAATGGCTGCCAATCTGACTATAAAATATCAACAAATTGTGAATGAGTTAGGTTTCCCTTCGCTGTAACCAGACATTGTCGTATATAAAATCCAACCTAAAGAAGTAAGAACTAGTTTTGTCGCAAAACCTTGATCGCTAGCCGATTTAATTAGAGGACTGTAAATATATTCAATAATTAATACTTGTCAACTTCCAACTAAACAGTTATTTCTTCATTTCAAAGTAATATATGTACAAAAATGTCAACTAACGTGTAAGTGCTTACAGATATGTAAATTAAAATACTACTGTTGTAAAATATTATAATATAAGTTGAAATACTGCTAGTA
>JAAAKL020001363.1:0-31416 GCA_010016065.2 Carybdea cf. marsupialis auct. non (Linnaeus, 1758)
TTTCTTTTATTTTCTTTTGGAAAATTTCACAAATAATACCAAAAACACCACTATTATTTGATCATACATAGTGAAAAACATTTATATTGAAGACCTCGCAAAATCCATAAATAAAACACTGTAAATTTCAATGGTGATGTACGTATACTTGGGCGTATGTCCATTTCTCTCTCTATAGTTTCATACCAATACTCTTCACAGTTATGTATACCCCAAATTTATATCTTACGTTTGATATATATTTAACGTTTCATGTCTGCCTCAAATTTATACTTAAAGTTTCATGTATACCTCAAATTCGTATTTGAAAGTTCATGCATGCCTCAAATTTATAATTAACGTTTGACCTATGCCTCAAATTTCTATTTAAAGTTTCATGTCTACCCAATATATATATATATATATATATATAACCTTTCATGTATATCTTCAATTTATATTTAACAGTTCATGCATGCCTCAGATTTATAATTAACGTTTCATATATGCCTCAAATTTATATTTAACGTTTTATGTATACTTCAAATCAATCATGTCTACCCTTAATCAATACTTAGCGTTTCATATATGCCTCAAATTTATATTTAACGTTTTATATATGCCTCAAACTTATATTTAACAGTTCATGCATGCCTCGAAAATATATTATTAACGTTTCATATATGCCTCAAATTTATATTTAAAGTTTGAAGTGTACCTCATATTTTTATTTAACTTTTCATGTATACGTCATATTTATACCTCCAATGTATATCTTACGTTTGACGTATAACTCAAGTTTATATCTAGTGTTTGATGTATACCTCAGATTTATACCTGAAATTTGTATCTTTGTATACCTCAAATTATTATTTAACGTTTTATGGATACTTCAAATTTTATCTCAAGGGAACAAGCAGCTGTAGTAAACAATTGAGTCATCGAGTGTCTTTTCTACGGTCTGTTTATGATTAGTTTATCACTTCATCAGTAATGTAGCAATTATAATTATTACAGTAATAGTCAGAAGCCTCCGCCTCTATTATTTCATCACAGCCTCGCCTTAGCTGTTATGGTGATTGTTATTATCATCATCATCTTTATCATCATCATTGCTATCGTCATCATCATCATCACTACCGTTATCATCATCATCATCATCATCACTATCGTCACCAGCATCACTACCGTTATCATCATCATCATTATCCTCATCTTCACCGTCATCTTCTTTCATCGTCATTTTAATCAAGATCGTCATTATCATAATTCCACAGAATCATCATCGTCATCATCTTCAACATGATCACTATCAATTTGATTGTCATTGCATTAACCATAATAATGATCACAATAAAACCCATCCTCTTTCTTCTCCCCCCCCCCTCTCCCTCCTCTCCTCATCCTCCCATCCTCATCTTAACCACCATCATGATTATCACCATCATGATCTTATAACTATCACTACCAAGTATCACCATTATTGTTATATCATATACAAGCATAAAATGAAGGCAATGACAACTGACAGATAAAGAAGGAAGAGAACAGATGCAGACTGTAGTGCAAGCAAAGTGTAAGGGAAATAGGGCGAAACATGGAAACGAAACGGAAGACAAATCAAGGAAACAAGTTACGATAGTAAAGCCTCTGGTCAGGGCAATACAGTTCAAATGAGCACGTGTAGGAGCACCAGCAAGAGGAAAGAAGGACACTGGACAAATATATGAGCATATAGTTCTGATACGGTATCCGCTAACTCGTTTTCCTTGAATCGTATAAATACAATGCTACCTACAAAAATTCATGACATCAAACCTGAACACTATGTACAATTGAAAGCTGTGCTTTTTTAAACCTAAAATGTGTCTACGGCACTGTCTGTAACGTGAATATAAAAAGGAATACCTAAAACCACTAAGACACAAAGCAGGCAAAAACTTGCTACATAATTTCACTAAAAATTAAGCCGAAAGTGAACAATCCCAATTACTATTGACAAATCAAAAAAAGTTTGTAGATTTTACAATCCATTTACAACCATAGTTTTTTGACAAATTCAAAGTCTTAAAAAGAAATGCAAGGATTCCCAGGCACCTCCCAGTGTGCATAATACATATACAATATTAAACATAATTAACTGTTAATGTTCACTCTCTTAAGTAATATAAATAGTGGCTATAAATAGTCGATGTTCGATAAAACATGCATACATACATTATCTAGTAGCGAGGAGACAAATACTCAATTAAAATGAGCCCGTAAGAAAATTATATGTGTTCGTCAAATTTGGTCTTATTCTTTGCCACTATGGTCTTCTCTTTGCTGGGTTTATGAAGGCCCTGATTAGCACTGATTTACTAAGATGAACGTGCCCCTTTCCTTTCATTAGCGATACGTCGAAAATGTGAGGATCCACCAAATGTTGGCTAAATGCATAGGCTCATGCAAGAGAGGATTTATGAGCACCAATGCCAGTTGTCCTCCATTTAAAGTGTCCATAAACTAAACGAAATACGTTAGGGGTACCAGTGAAAAGGGAAGCCTTCATTGTTATGAGACAATAGCGTCTATGGTCTCTAATGTGTAGACGGGAGGGGTACTGAAAACTTCCAAAAAAAATTAGCACTTGTAAAGCTTTAGATCCCTAAAGACTAAAGCTTACGGGCGAGCTTGTACAGTACGCACTTATAAATAAAAAAAATCTAAACCTTGAAAACTCTTTACAACAGGCCAAGGTCACTGTTGATATTGTAACTTCACTGCAGATAATATGCAGTTGCACTGAATGCAGGAAAGGTTGAAAAAACTGTCAATAGATCGTCAATAACATAATTCAGATCCCACCAGAAGACCATTATCCCAAGATCCCTAGAAAAGCCTTTTTACATTTTTTTGTCTGCCTTACCTCGCAACAAATACTTTAGATTTCCTAGTTGCAATCACGGCAGACAAGATTGCACATCTTGCATTCCCTTGTTGTTTGATGTACAAACTGCCATTTGGTCATCAACAACATGAATTGAGATCCTACCAGAGGATCATTAGCCCAAAATTCGTGATGTATTTACAATTGTCTGACCTAGAAAAGTCTCTACAAGATGTCACTAATTGTCTTTCCTTTCACAATATTTTCCCGCCCAACCCTGCAATGTATACCTCTGCTTTCCAAGTTGCATTCTGGGTGGAAAAGACTGCAAATCTTGTTTCTCATCGTTCTTTGACGTAAAAACTTGAATCCACATCCTACCAGAGATTTATTATCTTTGAATTTTTAATGTATTTGCGGTTGTCTCAAATGGAGAGTCCTGAAGAGATCACTATTAACAGATTGTCTCTTTATATCTATTTGTCTACCTCACCTCGCAATGTATACTTTAGATTCCCCAGTTGCACCCATGGCAGACAATGATATTGTACGTCTAGCTCCTCTTTGCAATTTTATGCGCATGTGTCTTATTATTTTCTAAATATATTTTCAAATCCAGTTGTGAGACAGACGGCCTTTATACTCAGTCCGACATAGCTTGGTTTGAGGACATTTTAATCAAGCCGAAGCAATCTTATCGATCCCATCCATACTCTCTTGAAATCCATTGTTTGGTACATTATCTACAACAAAAAGAAGCATAAGAAATGAGATAAAATGGGGGCAATTCAACACCATACTGGTTGCAAAGTACTGTTATATGAATTGTTATTATGTCAAGTTGTTAAAGCTGCACGCTTACAGCTGGTACAAGGTGGGAGCGGTTACGACTAGCTTATTAACAGCTTAAGGGTATTATCCAGTGCAGAAGATTTCAAACTGACATTGAGTTATAAGTTGAAACTGCCCCTAACTAAACTCAACAAATAGACGGACTTTCCTCTGATCAAATTTTTGTTAAACACTTATAATTAAGAAAAAGACAACGATTCGAATTGCACTTGCACAAAAGTCGTCCACACTATACTCCTTTCTTCAATTCCTCAATTCTATCTAACTCGTGAGACTAAACCGATTTAAAAGCATGTCTGTTGACGTCACGTCACGTGTCTCTTGATGCCCAACTAGAACTCGGGACTACTTTCCGATCAGAGATATATGCCTGTCCATTGAGAACACACTGCTTGGTTAGGTCAACGCAAATACCAATAATTTGTGATTGTACAAGCAATAATAAAGTAGTATAATCAATCGTGGAAACATACGGTATTTCCGATTTCTAATTTGTTTCTAGGTGGATAAAACATCCGTAATCTAAGTAATGCTGGTCGCCAGCCTCCGGCCAAACCACATCCTGTTGCCCTTAATTTGATCGTGTAAATGATATTGGGCATGACCTCGACTAAATTTTCTTTCCAGTGTAACTTAGTTTCATCTCTCCGTGTTACTGTTCGAGCTCTTTAACCCCCTACACCTGATACTTACATATTCTCAGTGAGAGATGATGCATCAATTATTTACAAAATGCTTTCTTCTAGTGTACGTTTGACCCGGATAACTTTGTTGTGAAAGTTTGAATGAAAAACATCATGGCTGAAGACACTCAATCCTTTTCTTGAAATTCAAGTTTATCTTGATAAACACTACCAATCTTCTCACACTATTCTTACATTAGGAATGCGCGGATTAATTGGACTTGTATGTACGAAAAATAAACATAAAAATCGTCCGAGGTTGTAATAGTAAGAAAGTAACGTGTTGCTGCTGCAAATGCTGCAATTTTAGCTGATTCAAAGCGAGGCTCAAAACTCTCACTCGGTCGGTGTTTAGCTGTGGCCACTGATCTCTAAAAAAAGACTGGATCGAGCTTCCCATTTTTCCAACTACGAAAAAGTGTAGTCACGAGTACTGGCCCCCATTAGTTAAAATAGCGAGGGAAAGTCCACCATGTTGCAAAAAATTGTTTATAAGCTTTGTGTGATGGGGACTGAAATGGCGTCCAACGACTGACCTCACTTTCAGACGGAAGATGATGGATCCAGTGTTTTTTAGAGATCAGTGGCTGTGACCGATCAGTAATAGCATGAATACAATTTTGTGTTTTGGAGTGTCACGATCATCCATGTAACACCATCGAAGAGGGTCATTTTTGGACTTAGAAAAGGCGAGGGGGGCTATTTGCCCGCCAAAAAGAAATCCTGTTAAGACCCATCATGTTTCACTTGTTTAAAATTCTTAAAACTTGGACCATGCTACTATCAGACCCTTAGTTACCCTTTAACTAAAAATATGATCAACAAAGGCCATTTTCTTTTACTATTTTCAAAATTTCTACTTTTGAGCCTTTGCCTTAATGCTTTAATACTATAATTAACCGGTCTTTATCAGTATCTGATCTTGGTGCAATGTGATACTACTTTGATAGCCGATCTGAAGGGAACAGATCTAAAACAAACGTTCAAAAAATTCAGCTGTGAAAACGACGTGATAGCTTGACATGTGGACCATGGCCGGAATTTGAAAGGGCTTTAGCACAGTCCGTTTTCTTACTTCCATTTTCCATGAATAGACGCCTTTTCTCTGTTGCCTGTTAGGGCAATCGAGCATAAACTTGGCTTAAGCAGTTGTGTCAAACACCATGTGTAGCTTCTTCGTTTAAGTTTAATGTTTAATATTTTTTTTGGGGGGGGGGCGGGGGGGTGAGGGTCAGGGGTTGCAAGGGCAACAAATATCCAAGGTAAAAAGGACTTCAATAACAAATATTTACATTATTGAGCTCTTTCGCGGCCAATGCTAAGAAACGATAGCCACAACTTGTGTTTATCGACTCCTATGAATCCTAACAGAATCTTACTCTGCGAATGTACCAGACGTTGTGATTTAAACAAAAAAATTTATTTTTTACTTACTGACTGGTTGTGAAGTTGTCTTCTCCTTTGGTAGGTTTCCATTTTTGTCCGACGATTTGAAACTAGAGCCAGGAGAGACCACTGGAGTGCCATTATCGATTTCGATCGTATCATAGGGCCTGGGACCGACCAAACTCAGAATAACGGGAAAGTAGACGAGTCCATGAAATAGACCAAATATCACCACAAGGAAAAACACCTGAGTGAACGAAACAAGTTAACATGTTAACAAATTTCCAAACTTGGCACATCATCACCTGTGACAGACATAAATTAGGTAATAACAGCACCTTTCTTCTACTTTTGGTCTTTGAAATTGATTACTTGTACCTATTACCCTCAAAGATGCTCCACCATTGTGGTTAGCTATTTCCCTTACTGTTTCTCTGATTTTACATACGTTTGCATTCTTCAACTAAAGATTTCAAAGTTGCAGGATGATTTTATCACTTCCTTGTGTACAAACGTTTGACGTTTATTTCCTTCTCAATCACTACCCATACCTACTTTCCTCACTTACACTCTCTACAGGTACAAGAATCCTCCAGATAAGGCTGTCACATTTTCTGTACTACACATTTAAAAACAGATGCTCCGTAACCTTAAAGTATTACCAAGCCTAAGTTTGTACCACAGTAAAAGCCTGAAATATAAAATAACAATGCCCAATTATATCAACTAGCATCGATGGAAACATTTATACTCACTGAGTTTCTAGATTTTGGAACAACTTCGTATATGGAGTTGCCACTACTTCCAATTATTGCCTTAAAGTTTGTTATGGGTACAAAAAAGTTTGCCCCAAACGTCCTTACGGTCTGGCATAACATGAAAGTTTGTCTAAGATGCGCTTTGTATTTCTTAAGTTATGACAGACACCACAGTAGGCTTTTTAAATGGAACTTTAGCTGAGATCGATCCGAGATAATAAGACACTCTCTTACGGTTTTACGGAAACCAGACTTACAGAATAAATACTGTTCTAATGACTAAAAATTCAAATATTTACCTTGAAGAAGGATTTGAAAACGTATGAGCCCGAGGCCGCAAGAAGAATAAATGCTAAGAATGTACTAAAACCTCCATTTAAGACTGCTGGGCCAATGTCAGTCAAAGCATGCGCAGCACGATCTGTTACAGAATAAAAAAAAGGGATAAGAAGATTGATGCAGTTAGAACAACAATACATCATGCTGTAAACATTTAAAGACAAGACATATCATCTCCTGGAACAAGGGGCCCTGCGCTCCAATGGAGAGTCTAGTCGCCTACCATTCCAGATAGTCAGTGACTCGCCGATGGTGGTATTGGGATGGACATCTGGTCTGAAAGTGCTCTATACTTCAATAAGAGTCTAACTTGTACATCTCTAGCTCCTATGTTACTGAAGATAGCGAGAAAGCTTCTTAACTACCCATCCTATTACACTTTTTAAGCCCAAAAATGACTTTGTTGGTAGACCATAAGCAATGTCCTGCGACCAAACCGCGTCTAACTCAAGCTAACTATGTAACAGGTGTTGGAAGGCCATGTTTAAAAATAGAACCATAGAGGTTTTTCATTTATGGGTCGGTGTAGGTAGCAGTAAGTCTTTCCACTATCATGACCAATAATAACAAGGCCTTGGATCCATACGGTAGAACAGATTTAACAGTTGTTTTCTTATCTTCAGGAAATGCACTTCACAAACATTTGAAACAGGCGTGGGCTACGTTCTACGTCAACGAAAAGCCATAGAAGGTACCCTAAGTTACGCCTTACATAGTTTACAAGCAACATTTCTGTCTAAAACTTAAATCGTTTTAATCTGGTAGTCACTAATTACATCTTTCTAACGAGATGGTTTTGCGGAGCAGAATCCAAACAAATCACGAAAAGGGCAACTCATGTTCATGCCTTTTGATATGACTATGCATAGAGATATGATTAAAATATGAGGTATGATTCTTGATATAAGAATTAGGTTTTGTTTGGAGAGCAAAGATTAATAAAAAGCCATCGAGTGAATAAAAATTAAAACGGTACGAAGAGAAAATTTTGAAACAGTTAATTATTCAATTGAGACCTCGATAATCATTTTCTTTATTACTAATTCTGAAAAAGCACGTCTGTAATGTGAGTTGTATCTGCTTTCTATTTTAGAACAATAGTTTTGCTGCATTTCTTTCAGAAACAAAAATATCTCCGGTCCAAATTTCAACTTTCCATGGAAGGTAGCAATATTAAGTGTGACATTGGCTTCGCTTCCCACTCCTTTTCGACACAATGTTTTTAAGCTTTGGGAAGGAAAATTTCAGGTAGCTATCCCAACATCCCATGATCAAATCATTATTTATCACACATAAACAACGTGTTAACCTACAACTAGTCTATATATGTGCTCAAAAACAGCATTCCGTTTAATTACAATAACAAGGAGGACGTCTGTTGTATATTCTTGCATTTTCAACTTAAAATGACAAACACATCATCTAAAACCACAAAAAGGGTAAAACGACAGATGAAGGTCCAGACATGTGGGTTACGTACACAAACCCGACGTGCGTCACGTTCCACGCAGTGGTAAATCGAAGAATGACGTGCCGTCTGGCCCATCAAAACTGTAAATAGATGCCACCTTTAAATGCATAGTAAGAACTGGGATTTAGCTTTCCTTTGGAATTTTGAGCAATTTATGGCTTTTTATGCATAATAAATGTTGCTAGCGTCGTGTGTCTGTGCGGTGCGTTATCATTGTTGATGGCCAGACAGTAAACTGTACATTGCAGCCTTCGCACCAAAAAAGAAGATAAACGAGACCACCACCATCGATTCAAAAAGAAACCCAACAAATGTTCTTTGATCACTAACGAAAATTGTAGTTCAGTCTATCACTTTTGCAGTTGTTAATCTTGGGCGTTTCTAGCAAAAAACTGTAGTAAGGCAAATAACGGCCACGTCCCAACGTGGAAAATTTAAAAAACAAGGACAGTCAGCAAAAATTAGGAGTGATGAACTGTTATGTGCTCATACAAATGTATATGCAAACCGGTAAATAATGCATTGTCAAGGTCGGGACCGAGTATCATACCTACAACAGCAATTGCAAAGACGAAGAGGATAAGATCAACGTAGTGTGTCCAGAGTAAAGGAGAACTCGAGTGTACGTAGTTTAAATAAACAACTGTTTATGGCGAGTTTGGGGTCCTCCTGCAAAGGCATTCGGAGTACAGAAGCAGTCTTGCAATACATTTTAAAATAATAATTTCTACAAATAATGGCCTTTACTTCACGTTTGCTGCTAAATACTCTCCCTTTTTGTATATACTTTGATATTCTGTATATGTAACTTTGCCTAACTATCACCGCATCATCACCGTCATCATCATCTTCACCATCACTTCTTTTGAGCAGCAGCGAAGAAGCGCTTTGGCAGGACGTTCTTCACCTTTATCAAGCAATTGATGTTAGCTTTGGTGTAAAGAACACCTCAGTAAACAATACTGAAAAATACGTGGTACTGAAAATTCAGAATTACCATTTCTGTCCCCTTTTCGTGCAATCATGAACGCATGTCCGATATGTGCAGCGTAGTCAACACAAAGGCCAATGGCGAGGATCAACATAATGGTGGTAACAGTGTCGACCGTAAGTCCCCAGAAGTGCATCATAGCGGCAACATTAACCTAAACCACAATAATAAGGAGAATAAAGGGGTCAGTTAAGCACACAGCTAACATATCTATAACAGGTCACTCATGTTCATCAAAATGCACGAATCAAACTGATGAGAGTGAAAGGAAACATGATTCCAAACTTGTATGGTCCATCTATTTAAGGTCATCTTTTAATCTTATAGGTAAGTATTTCTTATCATATAATTAAATTTCATTCCTATAAAACTATTGAGTTTAAAACTATCTGTCAATTAAGACCTTTAATCTGTTACAAGGTCACCATGTAGTCTGCTATATATACATTGACAGAAAGGTCAAACAAAATCGACATTGATATATTCATAGATATGCCTGTACGGGGCCAACGCGAAAAAAGTTAAAGTGGAAACACGTATTTTGAGGAGAACGGGGAAAGACCTCAATGTATTTCCCCCATGTTCTTTGTACTGAGCACCAACGTACCGCTAACCCGCTATGGTTGGCGGCACTTTGGTAGTGAGTGTAATAAATATTACAGTACATCAGTCTACCACATTCGGGCTGAGTAACATTCCGCCTAATCATTTTTCAAAATTTCAAGGTGAATTATCTCCCAATCAAAACAAATGGGAAAGCATCTGCTGACTCGACTCATGCATACATGAGGATGTGCTTATAAAATACATGAGTAAAGCGGTTCAGATTGGGGGAAACACTACTTAAGATGAGTTTCCGATTTCATAAATTTAGTGGAACAGTGGGCACATGGTGTTATTTCAACATTTAGGGGAAGAAGAGATCTTACCATTTTTAGTCTTAGTGTGACATTAATGTTGAGATGACGGATTGCAGTGTAGTCAGAAAACTGACCAAATAAGAAGCAGATTCTGCTAGGATTTATCATTGACATGATCTATGAATTCTTTTTAAAATTCTCCAGATATCAAATATTAAATCAGCACCCAACAAACTGCTATATTGATTAGTGACCAAATACACTTACAAAATATAGGGCTGCAATAGTCAAGATCGTCAAGGAATATCAAGAAATTCGGCTATGATGGAAAGTGAGTGTTTGTGTTACTAACTGCTTCAGCTAAACTCATGAGAATGCTAGTATGCCACAATTACAACGCTAGGTGTTCCAACATCATTCGCATTTGCTAACGGCAATCAGTTGTGAAAATGTTTTCAAGAACTATAAGATCTTATTGCTTAAGTACCCGAAGAATACAGAGGTTTGATGGCAGACATTTGTCACGTCTTGATTCGTAGTCTTTTTCGGAGCTACGTTTCGAGAGATACTTCTCCCATCTTCAGGCTGGTATCTCTCGAAACGTAGCTCCAAAAAAGACTACGACTCAAGACGTGACAAATATCTACCATCAATGGCAACAACTGAGTCGACAAGCGTCAGAATATTTAGCAATACAGAGGTTCTTTAATTCATGAAAGGATCATCTTACCAGGGTCAAGACTACACAAGTAAAGACCATCAACGAAACCCAGATATTGGCTATCAGGAACAGAGTGACCAGAAACACGCACAGGGATGCAAGAAGCAGGTTGCGGAATAGTTCAGTGGAGATAACCTGAAAATGGCATAAAAAGGAGATATCAATAGAAATCAACAGCTACTAATTCCTGGCTGTAATTTATACAACTAGCTGTGTTGCTACGAAATGAGTTACAAAATTGCAATAGCTGGTCCATATGCTAACAATCCCAAGTATTCAATAACACCCAAAAATTCGGGTACGACCAACTTTTTCACCTGAAAACTATCTCGTATAAAAATTTTGAATGATTTAAAACAAACCTACTTACATTGTTAAAAACAATAATCTAATACTAAAAGGCAACACAAAAATAAAAACAAAGAAACTAAAATAAAAATATAAAAAATATGAAAATATAGAATCATTATATCATTGTACATCATTGTATCATTATACGTCCTTGTATAGAACAAATTTTTATTTTTTGGTAATATCATCAGTTTCAATGGACCATTGCCAAAAGGGTAAACTGAGCTTTAAAGTAATGTCTAAAACTATAAAATGTTACTCAAAAAAATTAACTTATTTTCAAAATAATATTATTGTAATCAGACAGGAATCTATAGCTATTGTTAGAAAAACAATTTATTGATGTCAACAGTGTATCTGCCTTCACCACTCAGACTGGATGTAACATACATTTATAAGTAACTGAAGGTATCCGAGGGATATGATCACGGGGAAAGCGGTGCCCTCTAGTCGATTTGATTTTTTATTGAGAACGAATCTGATTCGATCCAACTTCTGCTAAGATAATGTATTTATAAGGGAGGGAAGGGCAGGTCATAGCAACTGCAGTTGTGAGATTACGAGACGTTATGGAACAAATAAAGTGTTCCTCTTTGGGTTTGCAAAAGTACCTTGTTTGTTTCCCAGTTGAAGTAGCGTCTAGAATATGCAAAGGGAGTGAAAGAACTTCCAAAGGTAATTTTTCCCGTTTCTGCTTGGATAGTATCCAGTGCATCAATTTCATCCTTGGAGAGTCTGAGAGTTTTGTGAGTGAACACTATACGAGATGCCTGTAATAATGAGAAGAAGAAAGTTACATCCGGCGTCGTTTGAATGACATTATAACAGGACCGGTGTCAATATGTGAAAGCAGTTTGTCATCAGCTACAGGTTAGAAATCATCCTTACGAGACAAGACTCGAGCCTAGATTGGACATGAAGTTTACCTAACACCCCCAAACACAAAACAAAACCCACCAATAAATTGAGGACTTGGTCAGGTACCCAACTTTTTGAACAAATTTTTTGTATGAATCTACGGTTCCTCTCCTACCTGGCAGAATCAATATAGCAACAATACTTCGTGGTAATGGTAAAACAAGCATGTCCGACCACGGTCTAAATCCAGCTTGCGTTCCCTGTCAGTGGGTGAACAATGAACTGATGCTCTCGTAGGACCTCAGCTAAACCATCATGTTACGACCTAAGGTCACACACGACCGTCTTCTACACGTTATCATATTAAAAAGTGTAGAACTAGGGACTAGAACACAATTTCCCGGTCACGGCTAGTAAAGTTCTGCGGCGACGAACTGTAGAAGCGTCTACCAAGATGGCCGATTTCAGTAACGCTGGAACAACTAACCAGAGAGGGTGGCAATCCCGTGTCAAATAGGTAGCCTAGGAAGGCCGTCAAAGTTGCCTTACGACCCTTGCCAGGTATCAAGGCTTCACTACGTCTTTGTGTGCATCGCACATGTGGACAACATTTGCAGTTGTCAAAACGAAGGTGATATCATTTCATGTTCAATAACTAGCTCAGAAGCAAATGATACTTTGTTAACAGATTTTTACCTTGATTTCTGTGAGCAAAGTTGCATTTGAAAACTGGAGATCCTTTTTATACGAAGCGCCACTAGTTTGAAGGTACGTTTTCAGGAAATTATAAAATGTAGTTTCATTAGTAACACGTCCATCTGTAGGGAAACAGAGAGAGGATAAAATATTTAAAGGCAAACGCGTTGACAAGAAGAAGGTATTAAAACATGAACAAATGCTATGTTGTCTACGTTTCGTTACGCATCAAGGTTCATCAAGAAGTGAAATAACATAAAGAGCATACTACTAACACCGCAGAAATTATCAACGGATGTAAAACCAAAGAAAAAGTTCGAAACGGAAAATGATTAATGAGGTACCAATCATTAATAGTATCGTTATTTTCATTACAACTGACATCTTCTTCGTCAGTCGATATCATAATGACCAGGTACAACATGAGTTTAATACTACAACCTTACCAGTTCGATGCTTAAAAGCCTCTGCTCTGCAATTAAAAAGACGAATAACGATTTAAATTTTCATTTCCCCGCAATACTTTGCCCGTGTTTTATTCATTTTAATTTTAAGTTTAAAATTCTAGTTGAGGATAAAAAGCACTGTTTTTGGTATCACGGTGTTGCTAGAGAGTTTGTTAAAGATAGTAACAAAGAAAGCTGGCGGGTATGGCTATCATTTACGCCCTCGTTAAGGAGCCCACTCAGTCTATGCAAGAGCACTGTGGTGGCATGGGGATGGAGGCATGGGAATGGAGGCAGCCCTAACCCTGTCTTCTCAAAGGCCTTTGCACTGAGATCTTTTCATGTTAAGGTCACATTGGCAAGAGCGGTTGGTCTGGAAATCGGTGTCTATCGGTGGATGACTGGTAGCTACTGTCAACTAGAGAAAATTGAATATCGGGTTTAAAACAGCTCAGTTAGTATTTCTGTCAGAGCAGAAGCAATGTCTTGCCGAATAATTTGGGCCACGTACAGCATATAAAAGTGTGGCACCTAAAACCCATTCATAGCAGGCGGCGCGATATGAGAAGCTGTTCGATACAATGTAATTGTGACCTTGATTCACACAATGAATGATGACAAACCGTCAATGAACAAGAAAGGTAATATGAAGCTAAAGCAGGCGCTTTGGTGCTTGGTAACTTACCTACGTCTACGTGTGCATGAGATGACTTAGTTGTTTTTAGCCAATCCTTGAAGCCATAATACCATGATGTAACTGATGTTTTGATGACGTATTTGTTGCCATAGATTTTGTCACGCAGGGAGACGAGGTCATTCTGGTATTTAAAGTAATCAACTTTACCTAGAAATTAGAAAAGGTGTTTAGTGATAAAATGTGGCCTTGAAAAAGAACCTGATGTTAAGAGTGTTTGCAGGCACTTCCGTGAAATATTGTGAACATGCCCTCTTTTTCGAAATCCTTTAACAAAAGTTTATTTGGCACTGACATACCTTTGGCTGACAATGTATGAGTACACAAGACTACAACCAAGGACAAGGAAAACTACAACAAAACAAAACAGTAGTATGCGTCTCTTTATATAATGACCAGGTTAATTTATCCCAGGCATTCCATGCATTTCATGATCTAAAAAATCCTTGACGATAAAAAACCATGTATCTCACTTGCATACGTGGCTATTGCAGCTATGTCGATGTAACCTCCTTAACATTGTACTAATACAAATGTAGCATCAGTTTCAGCCCAGATGGCGGTCAAAAGGTTATGGGAACAGGAATAATGAAATGCATCCTGTGCATCATCTTCCTAATCTCATACCGAAAGCTTAAAACACATCTCCTTCTGTTATATAGCAAACACTAGTGAAAAGAACTGTTGGACGATTGACAGCCTGAAAGAGTGGATTCCCAGCCATAAACATGGACGTTCTGATGCTTGTGTTAAAGGACAGGGCTAGAACTAATGCATGCCATCTAAAAGAAGACAATAGTGCTTCACAAAACGTACATTCACATTATGTTCACATAATTTATGCACATGGTTTTGCGAATCTAAAGTCTAGCGTTTGAATCGCAGTCGTACTTCTTGCATCATTTGAGACTGGCTCATGCGAACGTAATAAAACAATTCAGTGCGGATTTGAAATCATATTGATTTAGACTTTGCATTTTTCATGAACTTATTTTCCACTATTAAGTTCGGCGCACAAAAGTTCGCCGTCTGAACAAGACCGAAGGAACAGTTATCAAATATGGCAAAAATGAAAAGGACCGAGATTTCCCATCTTTAATGTCTTTAAGGTTGATAAAAACAGTCGGAAAACAAGCTACAGAGAATAGAAATTAAAATGTGTCCTTTTAGACTTGCCAATCGCAGTTATACCATCTAACATCCGCTAAGTCAAACCAAGAGACCAAATATCTTGTCCAGATTAGCAAAAACGTTCAAAATTAGATAACGGGCAATACCAGTTATACTACGCCTAACATCAAATTTCGTTCAAAGTGACGTAAGTTCGAAATAGCCTGCATTTCAATTTGAGTATGTTCACTGTACTTATATCGAGACATCATCCGTTATCTTCAGTGAAGCATGCAGTTGTAACCCCAGATATAATAGACAAGAGTTCTATGTCTGTACTTACCGACATATACAGCCGACTCGAATCCCTCGTTGGAGAAGAACTAAAAGACAATTAACCGGGATTAAAATTGAAGACGAATAGTTTATGAGTTCATCTGTAATAGGCCAAACGGTCTATCACGGTTGACTGATCGATCGCTACTTTATATCTGGTAGCTTTCGCAAATATTTTAGAAAGATTCGCAAGATGGTAATTAACAGTAATATGAGTATAACTGAGGATAGTACTCTTTTCCTCGAAAAATTAGCCACAAACGCTTTGTCACCTGATTTAATTTTTTTTACTTTGTGATTTAAACTAATTTACATTTGGTCACCTCTGATTTACATTTGGTCACCTCTGATTTACATTTGCTCACCTCTGATTTACATTTGCTCACTTCTAATCTACATTTGGTCACCTCTTATGTAGTAAACGACGTTCGCTGCACCCTTGTAGCAGCCATTAGAAGATAGGAAATAAGCAATAAGTTCAGCATTTTAATAGTCTAATCAGCTTGTCAGTTATACAAGTCTTGTCGATTGAATCAAAATTGAATGAATTAAAAAGCACAAAAATATCCAAGACCTGGAAAGATCAATTTGATATATTCATCGACGCAACATCGTACACACACAGGTCTTCGTGTGCTAAATATAAACAAATGGATCTCATGAAGGCTTATGTTAGAAGTACCTCATCCAGCTTGTTCTGGTATTTGATAGCATCTGAATCTCCAGGCAGGAACCAGTTTGGGTCAAATCTTTGTTCTAACTTCAAACTTCCGTACACACTGACACCAAGAAAGGTTAACGTTATGATGATAACGGCGATCTAGAAAACGAAAACGTAATGATAAATGTGTGAATACTTGCAAAATACTAAAATTATAGTAACATCTTGTCTAGAATGCGATACCTACTTGCTTTCACGAGTGCTTCAGAAAGTCATGAACAATGGGGGGTTTTCTTTAGTATAAACACTTAACTTTGGCGTTTGCTTTCACTTGTTGTAGTGTACTTTTGCACTCTATTTTGTTGCCAAGTGACATATTCTCTCAAATCTCCCCTAGCTGCAATCACGTCACGAACGACGAGGTGCTACGCCGTATTGGTTGTGAGAGGGAGCTTCTCCAAGCCGTGAACCGTTGCCAAATGAGGATCTTGGGCCATTTAATCTGCAATGAGGGACTCAAGAACCTAGTCCTCAGCGGTAAAATACAACGAAAAAGGGCTCGCGGGGGTCAGCGCTAGACCCTCCTCAAACATTTCGATTTTGGGCCATCCAATCAGCTGTGATCCCAAGGCGGGGAACCGCACAAAATGGCGTGAGGTGTTCATCAAACACTGCATTGGCGATGGCAACGAAGGGGGAGAGGTTGCAATTAAATGAAAAACGTAAAAGGGAAGTTGAACGGTTACCTTCGTTGGCACCTTCAAAAGGTATTTTGAAAATATCTTTTCAAAGAACAAGTTCAGGTAGCTATTCTTGGTGCATCCGGTTGGCTCACGTTTCTCTTCACGGATCACACAGCAGCAACAACAAGCATCCCTCCCTTTGGTTATCCTAAAAAGGCAAGATATTTTTAAGTAATGACACACGGCAGCAAGCTATCCAGCTGCATTTGCAGCTAGCTTCAAAACCTGAATGAGAAACCCGCTGTTACCAACCATGATTCATAGAATGAATCTAGAATGATGCTGACAACGTACAGACACCCAACTGATCTGATCAGTTCATACCTGCAAAGTTAACAAGCCCCTATGCAATGCTGTATCTGGGTTCATTTCATGCTTTAACACTAAGGAAATTATACGTACGTACATGCCCGTATCAATTTCGTGAAAGTGACAAATAGAGAATATATCCACTTGTGGGAACATACCATATCATACCTAAACAACATTGCCATTCATGACGTTAAGGTTCCGGAACCATTGATTGGCCCTTCATATGTCCAAGCTTCATATGTCCTGGCTGACTACTGTTAAGCATTAAATATACACAGTATACATAACTACAAAACTTGCATCGCAGAATTTTCAAGTACTTTGCACGTAAAATTTCAGTTACGTATAAATCATGCGCATGCGTACAGTGGTTACTGTTAATAACAATGGATTTACTTAAGATTAGCCCACATCTGAAGGTTTATTAAAGTAGTTTACGTGACAGGTAACAACCCATGCAAAGATGGTAGCTTGGTTTCCGTAAACAGATCTCAGATAAGGACTTGTTTTACGTCATACTATTCTTATAAAATTAATTACCTTTTGGCATCAATAGTCAGGCATGCAACAAAGAAACTGCACGAGAAGAAGAAGACTGACAAGATTCCTGTACAAAAAGATTAAAAAATGGTTCATGGTAAACAAGGTGTTTTTTTCATCCCTCAATACAAAATATTGTAAACTTTTGGTGCAAAAGATAAATCTATAAATGACAAAGCAATGAATAGCAGCACTTCTACTAAAACTATAAAAAGATGGAAGTGAAAAGGGGAAAAAGAATATCAAGATATAGCTGGCAATATTGACATTGCGGGCTAGAAAAAAATTAGAAGGAGGGTTCCACATACAATGCGATATAAAAAAATTCGGTCAAGGAAGATGGCACGTTAAAAGAATGTGCTCATGTCCGAAGTTGTCGGCGTCAATTGCAAAGATTGTCTCTGTGGATACTGTCTCTACAGAAAGAGATCAAGGCAAATGAACGAAAGTGAAATCTTGATAGCTTATGCAACTTTTGCTTTTTTCCTTTCTGCAAGGCCTCGTATTCTCAAAGCAATAACCGTGCTATTGCAGGTCATTGCTACTCTTAGTGCAAAGCTACGTAGTTTGTGCTTCTCTAGGAAATCAAACAAGGCTGTGAACCGATTAATGGATGTAAAAGTGGCTTACGGGTTTGGATTCATATCTTCTAATCTTACATCCTAAATTATACAGATCCTAGCTAACAACATTTTAAACTTACTGTCCGGCAATAGATTACTTAGCAATTGACGTTCGGTCAAAATGCATTGCAGTAATTAGTGCGAAGAGCAATGATAAGATGATGTCTAGGTGGTCACAGCGTGTAAACATATACCTTGCAGGTATATATTGTTTGTACCAATTAAAGCGGCAAGATGTTTTGGAATTCTGAGCTGCAAATTCTGTGGGAGTATTAGGAACTGCTTATGATAAATGACGATACTACAGTGCTTGCGAGGAGAACGCCCTACTCCCTAGTACGAAAGTACACGCTGTAAAATCGCATTTGGAACGTTGTCACTTTGTCACTCTTACTTATGTCACCGCCCAAGTATTTCCATGGTATTAAGCACACCTGTCTATCTCCACTACAGCGCAGTCTCCACGCAGATAAAAGGACAATTAGTTTTCAGTTCGAGTCTTTCTGACATAAAAAGTTGCAAAGATCAGCTGGCCAATTTCTCATATTTATGGGAATAGACAACTGCCACTAATAACGCAGAATTGTAGCAAACAATGTCAAAGATAGACCACAAATACTAGGTATATAATACAAGGCAATTTTCATCATTAGAAAGTAAAATTTGAACGGATGGAACGAATATTTTATTGAGCAGAACAATGAAGAAGTAAGGAGACAGAACATGATGGTGATGATGGCGAATGACGACGACGACGACGACGACGATGATGATGATGATGATAATGATAATGATGAATGATGATAAATGATGATGAATGACGATGATGATGATGAATGATGATAATGATGATATAAATGAATGATGAAAATGATGATAACAATAATGATTATAATGATAATGATGAGATAAATGAATGATGATAATGATGATATAAATGAATGATGAAAATGATGATAATGATGATTATAATGATAATGATGAGATACATGAATGATGATAATATTAATGAATGAGGATGAGGATGAGGATGAGGATGATGACGATGAATGATGATGATAATGATGATATTAATGAATGATAATAATGATGGTATCAATGAATGATAATAATGATGGTATCAATGAATGATAATAATGATGATAATAATGATGATAATAATGATGATATTAATGATATTGATAATAATGATGATATTAATGATGATATTGATAATAATGATGATATTAATAATAATGATGATATTAATGATGGTGGTGGTTGTGGAGTGGTGAAATAGAAGCACGAGGTTGTGGACATATAAGTTAAATCAGACAGGTATATAGCAATGCGAATCAAAATTCAAAAATCTCACCAATTCCTGCGTAGATGCAGAATGACCGCAGAGCTGGCAGGATCTGAAATAGTTAAGTTTTAAGAAATATTTGAGAGGGAGGGCCTTCAATTAAACACAAATATATTTTAGTTGGAACAAATTTCTAGGTCATATACACAACATGGGAATCACTATGGTACATTGTCTAAACACATTTCATATAAATTTCAAAGAACTGTAACCAGGCTTACTCCTATATACGGGCTCTGCAAATATGTTAAATTGGAAGGGCATGTAGTAGGGTGCGGTACTGTGTTATTAGAAACAGTCTTGAAGACAGTAAGTATATCTGAGACATCCTTTAGAATTACAGAACACTCTTCACATTGGAAAATCCTGCCAAGAAGCGTCCTTGCCGACTGAGGTTTGTTTTAACGAGTTAATGTTTAATAACAGCACCAGCACAGATGGACTGGATTACCAGTTTGCTACTCGTCTTCTTTCTCGTCAAAAGGCTCTTGGGTAGGATAGCAGACGTCAAGCATAAATTAGCATAAGTGATTTTTCATGTAAGTTTCATGCTTCCTTTTATTAGAATCAATGATATTATGTAGAGCTCTAACACAGTTTCAATTTCAATTTCGGCCACAAGGTTAATTTATGGATAGCTTCTACCATTGTTTAAACATCAACAATGTTTCTTTAAACCGTTAGAACAAAACACGTGCAAGTAAAGAGCCAGTGGCTAAAACAGACTCTCTAGTCGGTTAACTGGCCCATAACGTTGAGCTGAAACGAGTTTAACATGAAAAACAACATGCATCACACCAGTCCACACCCTATCTGAAAGAAACAACCCTTCTACGTCATATTGACTAACGCTGCAGCATCCTTACTACGTTTTAAGTGTGCTCTGAAGACCCTTCGTACTAATGTACAGCAACATCAAGCTAAGACCCATTACTTACAGTGGTGGCTCCAATGAGAAAGGCAATCATATCTGTCATTGACGTCACTGTAATGGCCACGCCCTAAAAACAAGAAGAGGTTAAAATTTCAATGAAGTTCTGGCGAAAGTCTCTAAAAGTGTTGGAGTGTCATTTCCTGTCAACGTCATGTGGCTTTTCGGAACAGTTCCTATTGTAGCCATGAGTTCTTGCGCGAGAACGCTATCATCTGAAGCAATACATTCGTTTCCAGATCTCTGGAGCTGAACATGGGACATGGGAGTGAGCTTTAGGGGAATACGCAACTGATTTATAAAAAACACCGGATGGAGCACCATACGCCTCAAAGCGAGGTCAATCGTTGGTCGCAATTTCAGTCCTTATCAAGCAAAGCTTATAAACGTAATATGGCGAACCTTCCTGCGCTGTTTTAACATCTAGGGACTACTATTCGTGACCACCCTTTTTCACTATTGGAAATAATGGGATTGATCTATCCAGTACTTTTCAGAGATCAGTGGAATAGTCGACACTTGATGATAACCGTTGAACCAAGTACCAAGAACTTATATAGAGCAACATTCTTTTGCCTTTTGAAGTCATGTAAATAAAACGCTAATTTAAATGCTAAGCGTCAGACATTATACTCCCTTCTGGGCCTTCAGGTAGGTGCAGCAGTATGCCAGATATTACGGTCTAGAACGCGTTACATCCACGTGCAAGAAAAGCGAGAGAAATAGTTTTAAAAAGAAAGGAAGTCTGATTAAGCTTTGAAAAAGGCAATAAGCGTATCTTTAAAGCGCTTGTTTGACAGGTACCGGTAGTACTGTTATTATTCAAAAAGCTCTGGAGCCTGCTAAAATGCGTATTTCACTTGGACGCCACTTTCACATGATTTGAACCAAAGGGGTATTTTATCTGTAGAAGATTGGTGGACGTTATTAAGAATTGAATTCCAGGAGATTCCCAGGATCATCAGACAAAATTGCTTGGACAAAATATATGAAAACAATTGCCATGCTTAAAATACAATTTTGTTCAATTTATTGAAGAAAGGGTATTGAAAAATAACGCATGAAAATATGAACGAAAAAGTATCGAACAACCCCAATTTTCCTTGAAGCATGCCCAGTTTTGGCATAATGAATATCAAACTCCAAGAATATTTCAGGACTTCCAGAAGTTCCAGGAGTGTTCACCCTGTATCACTTTTCCAAAATAATTCTAATAGTTAAAGTGAAAAGGTAGGATTTGACGAAGTTCGGACAAAACTATGAAATAGGAAAACCATTGTTGAATTCAAAGCTTGTCCTCCTCAGTTTAAAATTAAAGAGTCACAAGAAGGACACAACTTCCTGCTTACGCAAATTTGGAAGAAGCCAGTCAAAATTTGAAATGCACAATTGACGCTGTGTATTCGCACCATTCAGTATCCATTGACTTGCTATTTCGTACAATTTTGATGCCCTTTATGCGAGATTTGGATTACAAAAACAACAATAAAATAAACAACCTCAAAACGCTGACGTTGATCAAGCGAAGTTTTGATGGTACAGTTAGTTCTACTTCACTAGGAGTGAATTTAATAAGAGCTTATTTCTAAGGATACTTATTTAGTGGGTCATTTAACATGGGACTTATTCCGAAGGAGGATCCAATAAAGCCAGATAAAAAAATATACACATTTCTAATTGTTAGCTTCTGCAAAAGTGTATTGTTTTAAGATAACAAGTGCTCATATGGAAAGCGTATCACAGACAACTGGTTCTGCAAAAGGAAAAGGCGCTTTTCTGACGAAGATCGAAGTAATACATGGGCGCATTTATAAACATAAATTAAAAGTACTTACAGCAACTTTCATCGTTTTAGCTACTCTTGTGTGAACAGGAGTATTTCGATCTAATTGATTCCAAAGCGTATCCCAGGACTGTACAATCACGAAAATGTCGTCAACACCGATTCCTGCAAGAAACAAAAATGATATCGATGGGAGTACTATTATAAGACTATGATACACTGTTTCTCCTATAAGAATTCTTTTTATACGAATTACGAGGCTCAAATTCGTTAAAATTTAAGAATATTTAAGAATCACCCAAAGGCTCATAATATGTAATAAACCATTTCAAAAATGCCTTATTATCTAATGTACGTGACCATGGTAAATATCAGACGTTGCTTGGTTGATATTTTCATGCTTTTAAACCACACGTTCGAAAGTTTAAATCATTCTAAAGTTAGGTCGGAAATCGAATATACAACTTTCGAAAGACTTGTTTGAACGCGAAAATACAAATACAGTCTCAAGACATTGTTTCATAAAACACATTTCCCTTCCAAGAGAAAATTAAAAATCACGTAAGAATATTTAAGGCTCGTATTTTAGAAGAATCATAAAGCCTGGGTCAATTTATATAATTCTTGTTTTCAAAAAACAGTGTATGACATGAATCACGTATTTTATAACATGAGTCTGCTTTTCATTGTAGTTTTTTCCAGATAAGGAATGGATTGAAGAAAACTCATTAAACCTGTTTTCGAAGCCTAGTAAACCGGAACCATCTCCGTTTCTTCAGGATTTGGGCCTAGCATTTCTTGACTGCTCATTTTTATGGCAGTTGCTTTATCATATTCTTCTAGAAATAACTACATTTGTTGACATGGTTGATAGAAATGAGTAGGCCTATTGTCTCTTTATTCTGAAGTTATCTTACAATCATTACTACACTGAGACATCAGGGGTGCATCCAACTGTGGAAAGTTGACTGTAAACTCATGGTGAAAATATATTATATTCTTGTATAACATTCTTTCCAGTAGTATATGGATTATTCTGTATGGAATCGCCACATTTCTAGCACGTCACCATACGACATCTCTCAGATTTACTTCAAACTGTAAACACAGGAAGCTGCTATGAAGAAAACAAAGCTATGAAAACTCTCGCAAATTTCTCTATAGGTCGAATCTCGCAGGTGAAAAAAAAAGGAATATTTAAAGGAAACGTTTTTGGCGAAAATGGATAAAAGACTTGGAGAAAGCGAAAACGTGTTCTAGGGAGGTGCAAGGAATGAACAAATTCCTTTATGTATTGTGAAGAGTAGAAAATGGGTTTATGGATCTGTTTGTCAAACCAGAAAACTATACGAAAGACCGAGGGTCACCAACAATGAAAAGAAACTCTGAAATAGCTTGCTAATGCACATAGATTTATCAACTGTAATGACGATCACTATATATGCTGCCATGGGCATTGCAAATAAGCAAGATTTACGTCCTTATGATTCCAAATTTACACAAAAGACCAATACGATACGGCTGTTTACGAAATACGAAAAATATATCATTCCTGCTATTATAGCGATATAAACTATGGGAACAATGCAATTTATTGAACTTCCTAAGAAGCAAAGCTATTCATCAAAAGCTCAGGCATTATTGATCTTCTATTTTGGATTCTTTAATAGCATTTAAATCATGAAATCTGTAGGCCTACTTGGCCAGATACAAGTGAAGCCTATTTGATGTTGGGTATTTACCCTGTTGACAACATTATTCACATCTTACCTAAGATCAGGAAAGGTAGCACTGAATGTACAGGACCGTAGAACACACCAAAGGCACTGGAGAGTCCGAAGGATACACCAATAGCGAGACCAACACAAATAACTCCACCTACAGCTAACCACGCCTGTTATTGTAAGGAAAGATCAAATAAAATTAAATGTTCTATAAATGAAATATTATTTTATATATAAGAAGTCTAATCATTTATAAACTTTAATGATTCAGAAAAGAAGGGTGCCAGCTGGCTGATTTGCGAATTAGGTATTATATCTTGCTGTGAAATGTAGCTGCAGTTGTATTGTTTCCTGTGTTGCAGTAGCAGCAGTTGTATTGTTTTCTGTGTTGCAGTAGCAGCAGTGGTATTGCGACCTGTGTTGTAGTAGCAGCAGTTGTATTGTTTTCTGTGTTGCAGTAGCAGCGGTTGCATTGTTTACTGTGTTGTAGTAGCAGCAGTTGTATTGTTAACTGTGTTGGAGTAGCAATAGTTGCATTGTTTTCTGTGTTGCAGTAGCAGCAGTCGTATTGTTTTCTGTGTTGTAGTAGCAGCAGTGGTATTGCGACCTGTGTTGTAGTAGCAGCAGTTGTATTGTTTTCTGTGTTGCAGTAGCAGCAGTTGTATTGCGACCTGTGCTGTAGCAGCAGCAGTTGTATTGTTTTCTGTGTTGCAGTAGCAGCGGTTGCATTGTTTACTGTGTTGTAGTAGCAGCAGTTGCATTGTTAACTGTGTTGGAGTAGCAATAGTTGCATTGTTTTCTGTGTTGCAGTAGTAGCAGTCGTATTGTTTTCTGTGTTGCAGTAGTAGCAGTTGTATTGTTTTCTGTGTTGCAGTAGCAGCAGTTGTATTGCGACCTATGTTGTAGTAGCAGCAGTTGTATTGTTTTCTGTGTTAAAATAGCAGCGGTTGCATTGTTTACTGTGTTGTAGTAGCAGCAGTTGCATTGTTTACTGTGTTGGAGTAGCAATAGTTGCATTGTTTTCTGTGTTGCAGTAGCAGCAGTCGTATTGTTTACTGTGTTACATGACTAGTAGTTGTGTTTTATTGATTCTGTTCAGAAACTGTACTATATGCCAAAAGGAAAACTGTACAAATCTAAACTAACTAATAAAATTTGAAGGATGCTATTCCAACGTTTTTGACAAAAATGTTTGCCACAACAAGAGCTTTCACTTCCACAGAATCACCAATTTCTAATAAAATCTTCACGGCTGTCTGTAAGGTGGGGAAAATTAGATATGTAGTTTGTGTGTCTAACATTAAAATAAAAGAGGACCTCCGCCAGCAAGTTAAATTACTTTACGTGTACATGCAGATTTCAACCCCACTCCTTCCCAAAATATCCATCTTACCGTTTCGCCAATTAGTTAGAAATTAAAAACTTGCTTGCCAAGACGAGCAAAAAAATACAAACGATACCTTTAACAAACAAGCAGCTTTGCACTGAGGTCATTGATCATGTGCACAATGCCTTAACAACAATTATGACAAGGCTGCTAGTTGATTCATTAACGCACTAAACCTCATACCAGAAAATTTGTATTATACAATTCTTAATTCACGCCTTAATAGAAAGATAAGCTGTTTTATTTGTAAGAAACAAATAAACGAAATAAAGATTTAAGGACGAAGCTAAAGTAACGTATAGAATCAGAAATCTAACCAAAACATTCGTTTTAAAAATAGAGGAAAAGAACAAGAAGGAAACAGACAAGAAAACAACTCTTCACGTAAAAGTCCAAAACTGGGACCAGCATAGGGTAAAGTGATTTTCACTACCATAATGTAAAAAACAGCTGAGAAATGCAAATTTGCATAAGCCTTAAATGTAGTTTTAAATAAAGCACGAGTTTTTACCAAAAACTTTTTTTTGAAGAAAAAAGAAACAAAAATGTAAAATTTTTCATCAGTAAGAACGTCTAAAGGAAAATACAGAAACGACAGAGAGAGAGAAAGTGCAATAAAATTGAATAAAATACTGCCAAAATTGGTAATAAAAGGGGAGGAGTGTAATCAAACTGTGTATTGTTAACCAAAATCTGAAATTCATCTGGTTTCAGTCTATAGCAGCAGAGAAATGCAAGCTGAGTAAACGTGTACGAGTGAGTTCACAATAACAGACACTAGCTTTGATCCAAACTCCACGTCATCGATACACAACAATCTTTTAAGGCCTTTATGCTCTCAGCAGAAACAACTGAAGAAATATTTTCAAACTTATCCTCGTTTCCTTGCCATGCCAATACTTGTGGCTCGCACTATTCAATATTGCAATGTGCACGTCATCATTTTCCCTCACTACCAGATCTCGTTTGTTAACTTCACAAATAATTGGGTCTTTAAGAGACACACAATCTTACCTTTTGATACAGTCGAGTAAATCGTCCTAACATGATGGCCAAATATATGATGATGAGGAAATATCCAGCTGATAATAATTGAACATCGTTCGTGATCGACTCGCCAGATGCCTCTCTGAAACTAGTAGGGTGCAACATAAAAAATAGTGTTTTTTAGTGAAATTGAATTAAAACATGTTTACTTTGTAGTAAGCAATATAAAACTGACAAAATAATTGTTCGAAAGAATCTTACCTAGTCTCTGAATAGTAGACGTTGGCAAGACCATCATAGTTCTTCTTGATAACTTTTGCGAAGTTTTTCTCGTAAGCTTCTCCAATATCGTCAACCTTGGATAAAACAATAATCAAATAGTTTTATGGTATTCACTTTGGCTTTAACTAAACGACAAGGCTTTAAACTCTATTCTACACGGGGTCTTGAGACGTTACTACAAGGCGTGAATGCCTGAAAAACGAAACTTGGCTATATTGTAGTTTTCTCTAGAAACGCAATAAAGTTTAAAAGGTTAGCATTTTCTATTTGCACATGTAAAGCCGTTTCCTTTGGAGCACGTACGTCAAAATACAGAAAAATCGAATTTCACAATCGCTTTATTTAAGGGCACTCAACATATCCTTGATTCAGGTGACGTTTTTACAATGTGCTAACAATACCATTCTATCATTTATATTTATCACTTTAAAGGGGTAAATAAGAAATTTGAAATATTTATGCAAGGGCTTCTTTTTCCCATGTTCATATCGATTTTTCCTGATCTTTATCAGCCATGTCTGTGGCAAAAGTATAACAATGTCATGTACTACTTTTGATCATTCACAATTAGCGAGGGAAAAAATCTGAATATTTCCAGGAAAAGAACATATAAACACTCGCTTCACAGAACAATAAGTGAAATCCTTGCTTAAAGTGGAGAAAGAAACCCTTTTCATCCAAAAACCGTTTCTGTGGCATAAAATTTAGAAGAAAACAAACATACTTGAATCTGCAAACCTGGACTACCGTTTTATAGGGCGTGGTAAGGCATCATTTGCAGATATGAATTTTACTGAAGTATATTATCTTTTATATATTGCAAAAAAGGCTTTATACTAAAGAAACTTGTTCTCCTGCTCATCATTTCAATTCAGGACGAATCGGTTTCTAATAGTGTAGCAAACGCCAGGCACTGTGTGCATGTGCCTCCCTAAAGGCTCGCAAATAACTTTATACAAGTCTCTGTAACAAAGATATTTTAACACAAAATACCTCCAAATCAGATGAATTCCCCCTTCCCCCAACAGAAATGGCTGGCTATGTCCTTGATCAGCCGTAAATATTTTGTGCACAACAGAACTTTCCGAACAATGCTTTGAGAAAAACAGGGTCTAACAGGATCTAACAGGATCTAACAGGATCTAACGCTAATACCGCTTCTTGGTGACTGTCGGTACTATCGGGTGAATTGTGAAGTTATTGGATTCCCTCTCGATCCGACCATGCCTTTTATCAAAGCCACGCCTAGGCCTTGTCTATTGATGAACATTTTAATAGATGAAAAACTGAAGTGCCCTCCCCTTAGTGATAACCCACGATCAGCCACTACATGATATCTTGCCAGGCTTCAATATTAGGCAGTGGACCCCACATTGAAGTAGCTTCAAATCAAGGTAAGACACAGATGCTTCGGCCTGATAGCAGGGCAGAAATAATCGGGAGCTATCGAGTTGATGTACCGAAAGATTCAAGATAGTATAAATCAAGCAATTTAATCTCTTCAATCGATGTAAAGAAAAATAACACAGGAATATCATATTAAAAAATCTTGAACTAGCATTCAAAAAACGGGGAACGTTGCCAAGAAGTCCTTCAACAGATGCAAATGATACCTCGGTATTCAACATTGACGTGCAAGGCTAGTGTCCTCTGCATAAGACAAGGATGGTTGTATGTAACATTTGGACGAGAGCCAACGGGATTTGGGGTGAGGTTTGGCAATGGAGCACATAACCTGCATCGCATCCTCGAGTAATAAGGTAGAATTTAGAGCCTATAACTGATAGCGCTATTTCTACCCCAACTACTTTCTGACCCGTTTATCATAACTGGAGAATGAAATTTGACAAATGTGAGAAAGTGAATCATAAAATATTCCCTTTGGAGGCAATGACGTCAGCAATTGAAAGAAATCATGCAGATAAGAAGCACCAAAATCGATGGAAATGTACAGGTAGTAACATATAAAATTTTGAAAAACGGCAGTTTGGCAGACTGTTGCAATTTTTTCGCCACACCATAAAAATAGTGAAAACATTGTCTGACCTTGAACAGGCCTTCGTCGCCGAAAAGCTTGATTACTATAAACGTGGTTATCAACTATGAAGTTACTGATATTCAGAAACAGAGCTGAAGATCAACTAGTCACAAAATGGCAGATAAACGTATATATGGAAATCTGAAATCAATCTTCTACATCATTAGGATGCATAAAATGTGACCCCTTTACTATTTTTGGCGAACTAGGAACAATTTCCTAACATCCAGTGTTGATAGACAAGCTAAATCTTACATTAACTAACGCAGAGATGATAACGACAAGATTTCTGAGCCTTCAAGTACGGCAACAAGCAGGATTTCCTGACGACTTTGTGAAAATGCGCTAGCAGTAAGACGCGATGCTTACGATGATGGTGGTGATGACGATAAAGATGATGATGATGGTTACGACGATCCTTACGATGATGGTGATGATGATGGTGATGATGATGGTGGTGATGAAGATGATGATGATGATGATGATGATGATGATGATGCTTACTATGACGATGATGATGATGGTGGTGGCTGTGATAACGATGACGATGACGCTTCTAATAATGATAATGGCACCGATGATGGTGATGGCAATAATGATAATGAAGATGATAATCAGGATGTTGATGATGATAATGATTATGAATGAGCATAACAATATATAATGATGATGACAAGAAACTACTGTTACCCTACAAATAATACAAAAAACGCTTTCATGCGCAAAACAAGTATAGAAAGTAATAGTATCATGGTTGAACTCGAGGCTAACATTTCGGCATAGAACCACTGATCTCTAAAAAAGACTGGATCGAGCTTCCCATTGTTTCCAACAGCAACAAAGTGTAGTCACGAGTCCGGAAGGGTCCGCCATGTTACGTGACATTGTTTACAAGCTTTGTGTGATGGGGACTGAAATAGTGTCCAACGCCTGACTTCACGTTCAGGTGGAAGATGCTTCATCCAGTGCTTTTCAGAGATCAGTGCATAGAACGAGTTCTTACGAGTCAGTAAGAGAGCAAAAGATGTGTGCTCTGTTTCGTTTATTTTAATAGCACAAAAGAGAAAGTTTATTCGACAATCCGCCTTGCATCTAGTACACGAGAAAGCACGAGACAAACCAACAAACATTCGAGGCTTTGGCCAATACTCTTACTTACCCGCGCTCCTTGCGATTTCTTAAATTCATCTTGTCTCTTGAGGAAATATGCGGACAATGATACTTTGGCTTTTACGATTTTACCTCCGCTTTGAACCAAACCGCCTAGTAGCCTGGATACGAAGATGGGTCGGCCTGTGATTGGGCTATTACAATCGGAAATAAAACAAAACTGGCCAATCAGTACAAAGAACCAAAATATAAAACAAAGCAGACCACAAGTATGGATATGGCATCTCAAATTGCATTGTTCAATATGAGACAGTTTAAACGAAAATCTGGGGGCGGTGGGCGCCTTACCGCATAAATCCATTTGTGACTTGAAGCGTCACGATTCACTTGCAAAAATTTCACTGTCTTTTGTTGAGTTTTCCATGACTCGTGCAAAATTGGGAGAGGGGAGGGAATTCAGATTCCTTCTGCCCAAAACATTTTGTTTTAAAAGCTTAAAGTTCAATGATTTCCCGAAAGTGACCTTCTGCAGTACAAGCAATTTAAACTTACTGGGCTTCGTAACATGGCTTTACCTGATTCTATGCCGAATTTCGGAAAATATAATTCTTGCTACGCTTTAGAAAAATGTACTCAGAACCATTCAAAAATTTGGTTGATGGTAAGATTATTGTTAAACATACTTTATCTCGAAAGGGGAGGCATATCTGTATGATTGATTGCTTAGATTAGATTGGATTTATCATACGACGTATTCTCTTGCCTCGACGAATGTGCATACACTTAAGATGAGTATACCAGAATTCGAATGAAAGGAAAATCGCTGTATCGTGATGGAACAGAATGTAAGGCGTACAGAGATTTACCAATACTGAATAATAGTCACGATATTTTTAAATTGCTACGCCAGTTGTTTGCAACTATCATTGATTTTCAGTTCTTATTTGATGATTACATAAGTTTATTCTTGCTCAATCGTGACATTCATGGGAATAACCTTCTAACAGCTGGAGCTGATTAATAAGAAGGTGACACTAGTAGATGTAGCAGCCTAAAATTAAGAGCTGAATTAACCAGCAAATGTGAACTTGTAAAAGATAATTAAATATTCTATTGTCACTAAGCGCCAGATGGGGTTCGGGTTCTCAGTGGGTGTGGCACTTTCTCGTTGGGTTTTGGACGCCGCAGGCATGGATCACTCACAATTTACCTTGGGAACCTTCGCCGGGAGGTCAAGAAGTCTGGTCTCGATTAACATCTTGGACAAAATTCAGATTTATAACATGTCAACAAATAACAGATTCTTCAAGGTATAAGAAGATGCGTCAAGAAACGTTACACGTAGAAAACATGAAATTCCAAGTATTTACAGCATTCCGGCAACGGCATAGCCTTCCATTTAAAGGTCCTCGCCCTTTTAATTCAAAAGAACCAAGAGCTCCCCCCCTCCCCCCCAGAGGGAAGGTTTAAACATTGTGGTAATCTCATCCCTGCCACTCTCACTCCACAGCGTACCCCTGCTATGCCTGATGCAGGTCACATGCCTTTTC
>JAAAKL020001364.1:6168-31404 GCA_010016065.2 Carybdea cf. marsupialis auct. non (Linnaeus, 1758)
GGTAGGGGGAGGCAGAGAGGGGGGAGAGGGGGGGGGGCGGGGGGGGGGGGGGGGGGGGGGGGGGGGGGGGGGGGGGCATACATATAGCAGTAGAGAATTGTAAAAAATAAATGAATAACGGACAATTAAGTAGACAAATAGGTTAGTGAGTATATACGTAAATGAATGGATATATAGCTAGAGATAAACCGGAAGACAAATGAACAATAAATAAATGGATGTGTGACTCGTAAAGGTGAATAAATGCGTACAAGAACAATCACTTAAATGGGCTCAAAGGAATTGAAGCCAAACAACAACAATAAAAAATAGCGAAAGAAATGAAAAATGAATATATGAAATATAAATAAATAAAATAAAGAGACTAACAGATAAATCGATAAGCAAATAAATAAAAAAGATCTAATAAATACAAATAAATCTTGAAATTTGTATTTGTAAATTGAAAAATATAATGAAAGGTGCTGGACTGTATGTAGACAGCAAGGGATTTTATATTTATTGGAAGCGTATGTTTAATTATCGTTGATTCCATTCACGCCTTGGTTCAATGTGCCCTTCAAGTTACTGTATGATGCTCAAGTGCTAACCGCCTATTGAGGTTATTCTCTTGTATTTGTTGTGAAAGTATAACCTCCATATTGGAAAGAGAGTGCCCAGCTATGTTGAAATGCCCCGATACTCCCTTTTCCAACTTTTTCTGTTTCTCGTCTATGCTCGCCAAATCGAGTCTGGATGGAACGGCCAGTTTTGCCCATGTATTGGCAAGGCACTGGAGATAAATTTCTATGCATTTTTGTACTATATTAGTTACACCAAGTTAAAGGTTTTGCACCTAACTAGCCCGCTGTTGTGTGAATTATAACCCTGGGTGCCATTTGGAATGAATAGACATGTTTACAACCGGAGGTGTTAGAACGGAAGGCTCGATCAGGGTGGTTCGGTTTATAGTCAGGGCTACAGAGAGTGGATTTACCTAAAACATCGGCTATGTTGTTGCAGCCTATAGTTGGTTTGTCTCTAAATACATCAAAACAGTGTAGAGAAGAAAGGAGGACGTGAAGGTTTTGCTGATAATGACTGGAAGGTGACTAAGGGTAGGATGAAAAGTCGCCAGGAAGGGAACTTTCTTGCTAAGGGTACCTTTTTTGCCTATTAAAAGAAGTACTTGTCTGTAACACTCTTCGTTTTATTTGTTGTAATCCATGATAACAACTCTGGAACCTTTGACGGCTGGTTTTATGACTATCTATTTGTTCTGGCATAGTGAACAGAGGGGGGCTCGTTCTCCTCCCCTTAAGTTATCCTTGATTTTGGTTGGTGTTAAGGTAAGCTTGTCTCTTTTACATGGGCGTAGATTCTGGGGGGACGGGGAGACTCGCCCCCCTCACTTTTCAGGATAGGAGAACAACTGATGCTTTATCCCCTCACTTTTGAGGCCAGAAATGTCAATCGTGCACGTTAAAAAACTTTTGTCACCCAACATTTGTACAGCGATCTGCGTCCATGCTCGTTTTACGCATTCGATAAAGGCGTCCAATGAGGGATCTCTGTCATGCAGGGGAGTCCAGGTTGATGGTTTTCTGAGACTGATGGTATCATGGTTGCTATTGTTATCAGTCATGAAGTATTCTTTCACTCATCGTCTCCTTATGAAATCATTAGTGTCTGTTGCTCGTTAAATCAAATCGATTCTTTCAGGCGTGTAGCAGAACGAGAGTCCTTTCGCGAGGATACTCAGTTCGTCTTTGGTGGATGTGTATTTGATAAATTAAATACGTTTTCGCAAGACGGCGTGCCACTGGATAACAATAGTTTTATTTGGAATCTTCTGTACTTGCAACGGTCTCTATGCTTGCGTTGTTGACGCGAGGTGTTTCCGCTATTTGTGTTGCTAGTGTTGCCTTTTTCAGAAAAGGTATCAGAACAAGCATGATCAATGGACGCGACTTCAAATACGCTTTGAGCAATAGATGTTGAGTCAGGGTGTTAGGGGTTGTAAAGAGCGGAGCATAACAATGGAGCAGCTGGTTTGTGTGAGTAATATAGAAGACTTAAGTCGTTTGCAGTATTATCTGTTGTGGGAACAATAACCTTAGCTTTAGTAGTTAATACTGCTTTGAAGTGGGTTACTTTATTTGAACATTGACGTTAGCTGTATGTTGAAGTTTTACCTCATTATCATTTCATACCTGGTTTTTTCTTGATCATAGACACTCAAACTTTGGCCGTTGAACATCTCAGTTTGGTTTCTGAGAGCTGGATACTATTTGAGGACGCGTCCAAGTGCCTTTTCACTTGAGAGTCATTCAGTAACAAGCAAAAAGACTCCAGTTACTTAACCCAATACTGAGGTTTTGTCCCCCAAATTAACCACAACAATATGGTTTATTAAGTTCTTCTTGTTTACTTGTTGTTAGAAAATGTCTTGAGAATGACAAAGTCGAAATAACGAAAAAAACCAGCACAAATGAGTTAATGGGTTTAGACGGAGAATAGTACTTTGGTTGTAACTGATACATCTAAACAAAGTTATTCTTCCCTTTCTGACAAACAGCAATTTATATCCGCTGCTACAATAAAGCTGAAGAAGTTTAAGCAGACAGGACGTTTCTCTGTACATTTATCAGGTTATTTTCATGGGAGTAACGAAGAGAACAGATGTGTACAAACTAAAGACATCGAGAGGGAAAATCTATTATTAATACAGTCATTTCAAGCAAATGTAAGACATTCTACGGTTCTAATGTCTGCGTCAATAACATCCGCTATTGAACTGTTTTGACATCCAAATTGCTATGATCGTCAGGGTCGCTTTAGTTGTCGTCAATGGAAACTCAGTCTAAGTTGTATTTGCCGCAGTGAACTACTTTCGCCCACTGCATCTAGTTGACCATCGACAGCCACGCATGATGGGCATGATTGAAACCAGTGGTTCCATGTCTTGAACGCACGGGGGAAGGAAAGCGTTTCATTTTCAGTCTATGATCATGACCATAACAACAATACCTCTGTTGGTGAATTTTTGAATATCATGTTTTAGTTATATTTCGATAGCCGGTACCATCTTCGTTTTGAGTTTGCAAGAGTTTCAAGATGTCTTCATCAAATTTCAAATTTTAAATGTAGAGTGGAGTATTAACTAGTGTGTGTTGCGATACCTGCAGCAAATGTAGTGGTGACCCGTTAGACATATAAAAAAAGTAAAAATGGTCGAAGGTAAATACGATCTGGTTGAACCAATAACTTTGTAATTAACGACACAAAGCCAAAGAAAGTTTCGTGGAAATGAAAGGAGTGAAACTAAACGCGAAAAATCATAACTGTGTGTAGGTCAAGACTGCATTGAGTAGAATGTCTCTTTGCAACACAAATAGAAGAAAGCTTGCATTAGTGTACACTGTAGTAAATTTCACCCAGCAGTATACTGTTAAACTTCCACTTGATGTCAGCTGGCGTATAAAACCATCAAGAAGTACGTATGCCCATAATCATCTTCACTTAGAGAAGTACACATTAAAGTGAGGAAAAAAGGAAGGAAGATTGACGCATGTAAGTTTTGAAATTGAAACTAAACTCAGAAAAATCACACTTTATTTGTGCAGCTACTATGTATTGCATTCGAAATTCATCCAGTAATAGATTACGACCTTAATATGAAGAAGATTTCCAAGGAAAGTATCACAAAGAGACCATAGCAGAAGACGACACTTTCTGAAACATGGCAATGGACTTGACTCTTCAGGATTGTTTTAGTTTATTTGAGGCTATTGAGATAGCATGCCATACCATATTTTTGGTGAATAATGCAGTTCCTTGATTAGATTTTGTTAATATTGAGTTCTTTTACAACTCCTCTTGAAGCAATAAGATGGTATGAAGAGATTTTTATCGTATTTAGTCTCAAAAAGCCTGAAAAGTTTTAGGTGATAGGCAATACCTACTTAAGTGGCCCACTCTTAAACAGACATTACAAATAGGTTGATCGTCGGTAGTTCTGAGGCTACACTCCCTAGCTCGACTGTATAATCTGTCTGTCGCCGGAAAATCAGAGCGGATTGTCACAGATCCACTAAGCTCAGCCTGGACAGCAGCAACAACATCAGAGGCAATCTTTGTCAGGGTCAACTTGTGACACACAACATGAGTGACCACGTGTGTACTTGATATAACGATAGGATTAGCCCTGGGCAAGTCGATTGTTAAAGGTAGAGGAGTTATCTCGGGGAATTCCTGAACAAGGGCACGTTCGAAACAGGTGAGGGGGGTTATGCGACGCATTACATGCCGCACCACCAGGCTTTAAACTTAATAAAATGTTTACTGTCTTTCCACATTTCGAATTCTTGCGTTCTTGTCATTTCCTCGTTCTTCGAGCCCTATATTCTCAGTACATTGTCTTAAAGGCTCGTCGTTGCCCTGTTGACGAGAATAGATCTTTTGTCTTTGTAAAATATCTACAGCTTAAGGACTAAAACGATCCTGCAGGGCAGCCACCAAATTACTAAAAGTTTTGCGGCAAGATTACGATAATGTCAGATAAAAAACATCCGCAGGTCCCTCCACAAAAAAGAGATAGTGCAGCTAAACGTTTAATGTTTGAACAGCTATAATATTTTAAGCACCGTTCAAACTTGGGGATCAAATCATCCTCATGGGCTGAAGCATGAAAGCTCGTGGGTTTAAAAATGTTTAACGTAGTATGTTCCAGTGCAGCTTTCATGGCTTTCATCTGAAGTTACATTGCTTGGGAAGACGTCTCCTCAACCATGATGGGTAGAACAGAAAGAATGTAAAACCAAAATGAGTATACTGTCCTCACAGTAGCCACCGATGTAAACAATTGCAGTTTTGCAAATGCGTGACTTCGTTACCTAAGGAATCCGCGCAGTAATAACCCTTATTATTTTTTTACACTTGTTATTTTTGAGCAATAGCCATAGTAGAAATCAGAATGAAAAAACCTTACCATTAAAGTAGTCAATGATTCTCTCATCCATTTTAACATATTTTATTCCTCAAAAATGTACTGCTGAAGCCAAGGAGGCAATCAGGGACCAAGAACTTTCAATGGAGGGGCAGCTACCCCTTTCCCCTGGCTACACCAGTGCTCCATTGCAAATACAAACGCCTTCGAAAGTGTTAGAATTTAACAATCGTATGAAGGAAACAACAAATTGTTTTTCAAAGTATATCATCGCAGTCTCAGAAGTCTATATTTGTAGTTGAGCATTTCTTCTTTATCCAAAAAGGTTCACCAGAATTAGAATTTTAATTTAGGAACAATATAAATTGACCACAAAATAAATTTAAGATCGACATCCAAATTTCAGGCTACTTGAGCTATCTACCAAAGAACATATGTCGGCAATTAAATTTTAAGGCCAACTTCATGATCTACCCGGTGAACAAATGTAAACGATGGATTCTTTCGGCTAACTTCACAATCCACCAGTAAACATATGCAGACAAAAATCTCACTATAGAATAGTGAGCATATGTAGACACCTTATCTTTCAGGCTAGTTTTACGAGAGACTTCTTAATGTAATCTTTGAGAAATTTGACAAAGGTAAACGTACTTACTCAAGGTTGTAATTGTGACGTTGCTGTGGCCGTCAGTGAGCTGAACATGTATTTCATGGCCCCTACATACTGTCAAACAAAAACCTAGAATTAAGAAATGCTACTGCGGTTTAAGATTTTAAGATCTGTTTAGAATAAAGCGAAAACCTCAATGACAAATTTGATATCATAGAGTCAGTGCCTGTTGTAAGATAGTTCCCGAATGGACGGGAGGCAGGTTTTAACAAGAGGCCTTGGGTGAGTAGAAGATGAGTAATCTTTGGGGTGAAGATGTAGAACACGGTAGTCTACTTCGTCGAATTCACGTAAGCACCCTTGTAGAGATCAAACGAATTAAAATCACGAAGCCCAATATTCAACTCAAATAAATACAAGCATCCTGAGGCACAGGAGGATTAAGAAATAAGCTTAGACTGACAAAATGCTTCATCAGGCCTCGCATCACTGTAGGCTTAAAACATTAAAAACTCACGCTGTTGGGATTTCCATCAAAGAACGCTGATGTAAAGCGAAAAGACCTAAAGAAACCACAAACATGCGGCATCTTATCACAGCTTTTGCGACGTTTATTCTGTGATCTAAACATTGCACATGTCATTTCTCTCTATACAGATACTGAATTATTTCAAACGTCTTTCTAAATATTGGAATTTCGTTGTCGTGGGAGGTCAGGCTTTATAGAACTTGTTGGTTCATATTTTGCTAGAGACAAATGTTCTTCTGGAGAAAATACACTCAAGAGAAGCTATGAGTTATTGATTAACTAATCCAAATTTTTGTTTTCATGAAATTGGCATTAGTGATTACTTAATTAATAAATTTAAGCATAATTTTGGACATCGTATATTTAATTGATGTCTGACGTGGCATAGATGTTGTTGTTGTGAAAGACGAAAAGATAGATTAAGTACAAACGCTGCTAGAAAATATGGAAAATATGACAACATTTAGCCTGCGCATCAAACAAGGTACCTATGGCTAACCTGAGACAATTGCCTCGTGACAGAGGTCTCGCAGCTGTCGTTTAAATCAGCGAGACTCGTTTTCAAATTCATGATGTTCAAATAATTTTGGACCATATACAGTGATCCTGGAACCGAAGGAATCAAAGCGAGGTACAAATTAACACTTGGACCAAGTTTCTGTTTTATGCTGGCTGTAGCTGCTCAGTGAAAGTCTTTATATAAAGCAAATTTATAAAGAGCAATGTTTCCCCTACAATTCCAAAAGAAATAGTTTTAAAACTGTATATTTATGCTTATTTGGGGCACAAATAAAGGCATCGTAATGCGTTTAAGTCGATGAATATGATTCAAGGGTATGATTGGTGAATATCAGTAGATCTGTTTGTTGTGCATTTTTTGCTTCCCAAATATGTTGTGCTAGGAGTGTCCCTCCCCCTCCCTGCAATTTTGACCTTTCTACGTCCCAGAGTGCGTTTCACTTGACTCTCCAACAAAGTTCTGCTGTTGTACCAATAAATCAACGTTACATTATCGGTGACCCTAAACCAAAAACATTTTATATTATTTGACAATAAAATGTCGCTTACCTACCCCTACCCCTACCCTACCCCTACCCTAACCATACACCAATCACTACATAACCATACCCCAACCATACCCCAACCACACCATAACCATATCCAACCATACCATAACCATACCCTAACCATACCCTAACCATGCCCCAACCATACCATAACCTTAACCCAACCATACCCTAACCACTCCCTAACCATACCCTAACCATACCCTAACCATACCCTAACCATACCATAACCATACCCTAACCATACCCTAACCATACCCTACCCCTACCCTACCTCTACCCCAACCATACCCCAACCATACCCTAACCGTACCCGAACTATACCATAACCATACCCGAACCATACCATAACCATGCCCCAACCATACCATAACCATACCCTAACCATAAACCCAATCAGACACTGTTTGGGTTGTATCGATCTACTGGAACGGATTTGAAAGTATCAAAATCTGAAATCGATGTATGTTTATGCAAATGTTTCAGTCCCATTCAATGTTTAATAAGTTCTGACCTTTTTCCTCCATGAACCAGGCAGACATTCCCAGTAAGAAAGACCCTCTTTTGCATTGACGTTTTATTAATCACTACTTGCTGGAATAGAAAATAAAATGTGACAGTGCAGTCAGTGGTAAAAGAAACAAATCTTTTACACGAAAAGATAGTTTCCAACATTGCCCCCTTTGCTCCACAGATTAAATAGAATTAACATCATGATACCATCAATAGTAATTTGCGCAAAAAGCTGCTTAGAAATGTATACCACAAACCAGAGCAAGAAGCAGAAGAAAAGATGTATTATTGTACATCTGTTCATAGCGGGGCACTCCTTAAGCTGTTCTTTGTAAGGGTACTTAAAACCGTGCAAAACAGCAATGACGGGGGCAAGGAGGTCAAATCTCAGCATCTCTGTGCCAAACAAAATTTCTCCCCCTGCTCAAAGGTAACCGATGATCTGCATGGCTTATGTTTTCAGAAACAGTAGCATAGCCTCTGAAATGTAGTTCACTTACAATTCACTTGATCACTTGTTGTATTCCAACAAGGTTGTTTGAAAAGTGTTCAAGCGAAACAAGGCTAAAGATAATCAGATTCCAGTACAAAGACTGATCTCACCAAATAAATTCGGCCGTTTTTATGAGTGCATGTTAAAAAAATTATAATAAAATCAGCCAAAGTTATGTCCCGATGTCTAGTATATTCAAAGCCAATTCACATTGTAAAGCAACACTGTAAGAAATAAAAAGTCTTTTCGGCAAAATAATAACATCAAGAGAAAACCGCTGACTTTAACATACTTTTTATTATTCATCAAGTTATTTTCATCAATAGGGTACAACGGATAGTCTATCCAGATTTCACTATTTTATTTCCAAGAACATTGCTGAAATCTGTACTTAGAGAAATCGGAAAATTTGTACAAAGTATAAAAAAATTGTCATCTTGACTAAACTAAAATATAACAATCTCTTCCTCTTTTACAAAATTTGCTTTCAGGAGCAAATGATTCTGGGAGAGTCGAAAATATCAAGAAATAGGGGTGCAATAAACAATTTTAGTGTACATATTTTCAATCCATTTACAATGAGACATTTCACACGTCGGCAATTTGAGACAAAAGGGTTAGCATTAGATGGAATGTATGCGTAATTATAAGTGAAATTACAATTGCATGGAAAATCTGCTCTGTCGGTTACAAATATCTACAGAGCATTCAATAAAAGCTCCACGAAAGTAAGGAAATTTTGCTGGTATTCCTCTCAGATCCGGTTTAATTGTTCCAGCTATTAATGATCAATAGTACCACGTATGGAACGTAAGTTCATATGGTTCAAAGACACGGCTTTTATGAAACAAGTAGAACTACGCCCACTTGTGCACTAAAATCAAGATCGCTAATGTATATTGAATGTAACGAAATGTACATTTTACAGGCCAATATGTTAAAAAGAGCATGTAGTTTCGCACTCATTATCATCATTTTTACTCTATATGAATTCTTGTAATTTTGAGAGCGTCTCTTGAAACTCAGAAAATATTTATTATCAGAGACTTACAACTTAGTCGTATTTTGCATTTCTCGTTGCAATTGAATTTTTGATAGAGATGTCTGTTTTTCTTATTTTATCCACATGTGTTGCGAATACTTGTCCCTGTCAGTCCTAAAGAGCAGCTGTTTTTGTATTGATGAATTTTCTAGTCTCGTGACATGTACGTAAGGTGTTGCGATTTGCAGGAGTGTTCTATTGAGAATGTCTTTGTGATATTTCGCAGCTTTTTTTTTTTGAATAGACGAAGCTTCCTTCAGGTCCCGTAATGATGGATTTACATTGTGTTGGTCTGTTCTTACAATTGTATCCACTTTTATCATGTTTCTGAAGAAACCATGCTAAATGGATTCGATGATAGCTTCTTCTTAATCAGATAATGGACAGGATTGTATCGAGTCTCTAGAATTTTGACTCTCGCGCACAATTTAATCTTTTGGTCTGTCAAGATATTTTTCATTTCTGCCCAATTTTGAAATGCGGATGATATTCGGTGAGTTATGCATGTCTCAGATTTAGTTCCTTGTTGCTCATTTTGTGATCCAAGATAGTGAATAAATTTACATTTGAGATCTGCTTTCCTCTAACTTTTGATATCGAGTTACAATTACATCGCTCGTGGTATTAAAGGCCATGATTTTGGATTTTGTAACTGATGTAGTTCATTCAAAACGTATAAAAATCTGATGTTCTTCTGAACCGTCACAAATTATTAAAATGTCATCAGAATAAAGAATAAATAGTATTCTTTCCAATCCATTTAACTTTGTTTTATAACTTTGTTGCCGGTTTAAGCAGGTGCTTGAGATACTGTAATTGTATTTAATTCCAGCATTTGGGAAACTGGAATAGACTGCATGTCCAGTTCAACGCAGAACAAAATATGGAAATATGTTAAAGAGAATGAGCGATTCAATACCGCCTTGTCGACATTTCGAGAAAGTATGGAAGATCTTTTCAGTTCCTTTAATGATGGCGGTAGTCCCTGTATACTATGTCTTCAGTACTTTCATAATTATTGTTTTACCAAATTTTATCTCTAATACTTTAAATAAAAGATCTCAGTCTCTCCAATCATAAGATGGTAGAAGTTCTATGAAGCAGCAAAATAGGCGAGAGTCTGTTGTGTCAATGATCCTTTGAAGAACAAATATTGTATCGCTTCTTGCTCTATTAGCCCAAATTGTGCTCTATGCAATACGGTTTCATAAATCGGTCTTATTCTTTCAATAATTAATATAGAGAGTATTTTTAAATAAGTAGACATTATCGATATACCATGGTAGTTTGATGCCTCTGAAATTTTTCATTTCTTTTTGAACAGGCGAGTTATTGCTGAGGATAACCATGACGTGGGAACGTTAATGATCTCCCATATAGTGAAAATTATTAATGTCAAATAAATCTGAAGATTTATGGAAGAATTATATTTGAGCTGTTTACAATGCAATTCATCTGTTCCTTTACATTTTACGTTTTTTATCTCCTTAAAGGTATTGGATACTTCTTCCTCTGATGGATATTTGGTGTTGATTATATTTATTGTATCGATCTCAATGAATGGATAATTTGTAGGGTGCTGAACTTCAGGTAGCAATTCTATTGAACCTTACCTTACCTAACTCAGTTAATCTGTTTGGTGGGATGAATATTTTGTTTTTTCTTTTAATCATTGTGTATTGCCTAGCTAATCGAAATTCGTCCTTCACACTCCTACCTTCGGATGCAACAATGATTTAAACAACATTCTGAGAAAAGCAATCATTCTTCAACTTGTTCTTGTTTTATAATTTTCTGAGTGGCTTATAATATATGGCAGAACCAAATACAAACTGGGTTTTGTGGGTGTGGGTGTGGGGGGCGGGCGATTTTTTTGTCATTTGTATAGCCATGTTTGCAACTTACCAGTGTACCTAAAGTTATCTCGTAGATATCACCAATCCTCAGTTATTTTTTGAAATCAGGTTCTAGGTCCTTTTCACCTTTTTACATTTTATTTGTCACTTTGATTTGGTGAAATCACTTGAGAGGTCATCATTCGTTAAAAAATTATGATCCCACGTACTTTTGCAGATGCTCATCCTTGCATCCTCATGAAAATATGATAGGAAAATAGCACAGGGTCTGATTACACTCAAAACATGGTGCAATTTGAGACTAGTGCTATGCCTTTCTGCTTCAATCAGGAGGTATGATAAGTGATTGCTATTTTAGACTAGGGATCTGTATGAAAATATACACCGACGTCCTTTTTGAACCAAATTCGACAGAGTGATAAAAGTAACATTTGTTGAATTTCTATGGAATAACACACACTCATGTATAGCTTCTATCATGACATAACGTGTTTTCAATGCTCCCTAACTTACAATCAAGAGGCATCTAAGTATAATAACATTTAAATTCAGTTGAAGTATAATTCAATTTTCTTGCTTGCGGGAATAGCATCAGCATCTGTGCTGAATAGTACCAGCAGATCGCGTCGAAACTAGAATCTATATAAGACAAGTTCATCTTTGTTCTCCATATTTCTTTATATAACTTTTTAACACTCTAAACTCTGAAACTCTAAAACTCTGAACTCTAAAAGTCTGGTCAAAAGTGGTTATCTTGAGAATAGTCATGGGGTCACATCCGATACTCGATTCCTTCCCGAACTACGTCCAGAGCAGCATCCCTGTATGCCTATATAGGATTCTCACCATAATGGTAATGGATAGGGAACACATCATAACTATTGTCATGCCATGTAACCCTTTCAATCGTTGATCAAGATATTTATCCATAAGTTTTATTGTCATAGCATCAGCGGTGTAGTAGCTTTGAGAGCCCCATGTCTATGCTAGTGTTACAGAGTACTTCAAAAGCCAAGTAATTTTGGGTTATACGGTAAATCAGTTTTACTACCAAAAAGAACAACAAAAAATAATGGAAAGAATATACTTGTAAAATGTCACATTGCAAGCCCATGTGACAGTGGTAAGTCAAATGGACAAATAGCCGTAGGCACATAATATCCCTGCTAGAACTGAGTCACCTTGTTATGCACAATCTGGCAATGCTGTTCAGAATCTTACTTATTACCGTCTACCAGTCTTATGTAAGCTATTGGTACATTTTAACCAATCATGAGTTGTAAAGCCATGTGCTCAGTCCTGCAGTTTCCCATTAGAAATAGATTCGATGTTGTTACACTGTGAAACATGTCTCATTTCATTAAATGGAATAGCTATTTCTTTACAAACGCATTTCAATATCGGTATCGTAAAGCGCCAGTTTTTCTTTGACGTTGAAAAAGTGTTCAAAGATTGAGAGATATTTCAGGGAATTACAGCGTTTCGCCACGAAAATGGGATACTCCGTTATTCAGTCACATGGTGCATTTAGGCCGGCCACGAAACTTAAGTAACGATGGATGTCAATGTCCGCCAATGGAGGATTGGGAGCTACTTTGGCGACTAGTGAACGACAACTACTTTGGCGACAAAATATGTTATTATCGTGCCTCTCCTAGCTTGGTTGGCAGAGCGCAACCAACAAGTGCAATCGTGATGTGTTTGAGTCCCAATGGTGACAAATCTTCTATTCAACTACCATTCAAAAACATATTGAAGATTGATTTAGTAGCGACACATATGAATTCTACAGCTTGATTTCGTCCACTTTATCATGACTTGCCATGAAACCTGTTGTCTTTGTTCAATTGATAAACCAAAAAAGTAAACAGAGGTTTCGAGTTCAAATCAAGGTTCCCGATCCTAGACTGTTTATCCATACTATTTCACAAGCCACCTGACTTCTGCGCAGTTTTTCCTTCTTTTATACCCTACTTTACTTTGCTCGCTTTACATCCCTCGGACTCTACTTGCTAATCGCCATCCCGGAGAAATTAGTTTTCGAATTTATTCCTACCCCCCAACCATTAAATTTCGGGCTTTAAGTTCTTAGTTGTGGTAATCAACTTAAAGAGTGGTTTGTTTTTCAAGAAAAGTTTAAATTAGTATCTAGTGAGCCCGTTGATGATGTGCAGATCATAACGCAAAATTATACTCAGTATTTGCGTAATTCTGTGCCATGCTCATTTATACTAAGTTTGCATTCCCGCTATTCAGGAAGCAGTCTGGGAAGGAGTTGAGTGTCGGATGTGACGCCCATGACTGTTCTTGATATAATCACCTTTGACCTCAGGGGCAGGGTTTCAGAGTTTCGGAGATTAATAGGAGACATGAGTTATAAACTTTCAGAGTTCAGAGTTGTATTACTAAATGGTGTACAGAAATATGGAGAACAATAATGATCTTGTCTTTTATAAATTCTAGTTCTGGTACGATCTGTTAGCACTATTCAGTGCAACGCCCGCTTGCCTCAACCTCCCAGTTGTTGGATTTTGCAAAATGGTCTAGACACCCCCTCCCCCGCTTATTCCAAACCCCAGCAATTAGGTTTCTATAGTATAGATAATAATCTCGGTAGCCGTCTTCGTGCCAAGAAAACAACAGACAGCTTCCAGTAACCTGGGCAATACATTCATTCTCTTATGAATGTGCTCAAGTCAAGATCTTGACCTCTTGAGCGTCTCTCGTGATTATTATCTATTGCCATGCTGACACATTGAGGTTTAAGGCAGTATTGAAGGCTTTTAATTCAGGATTACTTATCTCCTTTAAGACTGAATCTTATCCCTTACACGCCTAGCTAACTTGATTAAACCATTGTTGTCGTTAAGCCAGAAATTCAGGTTTTGAATCCACTTTAAATTGTTGCTTTCAAACTTTGTGTCGGCTATTGCTGGTAGTCTGGAGGGATCTTTGGAGCAACGCTGTTAGTCGTTACTTACGATCAGAGCAAGGTGTGGTCTTGGATCTAACCCGCTATAGGAAACACCCCTCGTCATAAACTCTTAATTTCGTGGTCTATATCGCAGATAGTTACAACTTCGTATTGTGCTCGGTCTGCGGTTTTGTTCAACTACTCATGTCCCTCTTTCACAAATTTTAACAAAATGTGAGTGAAGGTTGTATGCATAAAAAGATGAGCAATCTTAAGAGACATGTGTATTCTTCTCTTTGCATCGTCTTCACTATGTTTACCTGCCTGTCCACACTAAAGTACACTTTCCTAAATATACTATGATATATTTCGAGTACAGTGGGAAAGGACTGAAACGTTTGCACAAAGCTAAACAAGCCGGTAAGTCAATAAAAGAACACCCTAGGGCCACGTTTAGTTCATAATTTGTGTCCAAATTTTTTCTGGGTAAAACAAGTAAGCCCCCTCTACAAAGAATTGGCGCGTAAGCCTATGAGTAGGCTGATATAAATAGGAGACAAGGTTTAGTTGTTTCATTTATACTTTGGTTTATCTCTGAACTTCAACATAAATAATGTGCTTCATCATGCCAAGGAGTACAAATCACTTGAGGCCATGGCGGAGAACAGAAGCAACCGTAGTCTGTGGCTTCTACATGGCTCGCAAACTTCAGCGTGTGGTTTGGCAGGAGAAAAGTGATCTGTCTAAGAGAACTTATATAAAGACGTCTGACTATGTAAAGTAGTTCTTGTAATGAGACGTTTCTAGTAGCAGAGAATGTGCAAGTAATTTCACTTTTACTCTTATGACCTACAAAATCCATTCTCTGCTAAATCTTTTGGCTACGTTGACTATTGTGGATATTTAATGGTGGTAGACAATGGTCGTATGGCAAATCCAGTTGAGCATGGGAAGTCATGAGTCATAAACTCAAAATTTCTTTTTCACCTATTCTGTTGTAAAAATGGATGTTTGTTTAGAAAAGTTGCGGTTTGTCATTACAGCTTTTTGCCATTATTAATGTAAGAGCTTTAAGCAAGAGAACGAAAGGAAGAGAGAAATGCCGGGCATTGCTTGAAGTTACAGATGCACATTGGTTTAGTAAAATAACTGGACGGATATTCGTAGTGCATGAAGGTTTTAGTACGAAATAGTAAAATACCTTGCAATTTTGGGGCGAAATTGTTTCACCGTTTCATTACATACATCTGATTTAAAGTAATGTGTCACTAGGTGGAAGGAGTAATACCTATATGTGGGAAAACTGGGAACTAAAAAATTGAGACTACAAAGCGCCCATAAATTGAGGATTCTAATTTCTGGGAAAGTTAGATTTCAATGATCTCCAAGTCACACTCTCATTCTGTGATACAGTTTTACTGTTGATTTATATACTTGGGTATACAAACCTCCCTTTACATTGCAGAACATCAGCACCTTATTTCTTGGCTTTTTTAAATAAAAATTCATGATGACTCCAGAAAATATATGTGATTGAAGCAACCACTAATTGTGATATTATTCCACTCTCTCTGTCTAGACCTATAGCCATCACCGAGCGAAGCCTTCCTCCTGGCTGTAGCTCAAGGCCAACATCATTCTTGAATCTTTGTTATTGAATATCGCATCCAGAATCTTACGATTTACTTTTCTTGCCAGGAAAAGGTCTTGCATATGTATTCCATCAGTGAGAGATAAATGATTGGATCAGTATCTCAGAAAATATCAGATAACATTTTCATTTTGACAAACAACCTAATTTGGGAGAAAAGACAGAGTGACAGTGAACTTTTATCTATCATAACCACCAGATTGAAACTTTATTGTTCTACTACAGCTATACGGAAAGGTCTCAGAAATTTCGATTCTTTTCGTAGAAATTTGTGACTCATGATAGAATGGAATGGAACACCATAGTGATAGATAGACTGTAGTTTTCTTTTTAATTATTTGAAGATAATACGCAGCCAGGCTCCTGTATTAAATTCTCTCGTCATATCATTAAATATGTATATGGAAGTGTCCCAGCATCCTTCTAGTAGACTTAAGAAAACAGATAAGTGTTAGCATTTTTCAACAAACCACCTGGATGCACCAGTTAAATTCACCGCAGACACAATGAGATACGCCGCGGGTATTCATCCTCTATGCGGGGGTTACTTGAACTTGGCACTGATGGCCATGTGGAAAACGTCGTAGCTTCAACTTGTACCCGTCCCCCAAAGCTAGCTTGAAAAGCAAACCCCACAGATGTGACACGGGCGGCAATTGTCTGAAAACTAGGCGTACTCAATGTACTACCTGTGAAGAAAATGAATTGCAAATAATATTTTTTGTATATTTTGTATATTGTAATATTTTTACCGTACAAATTGTAATACATACCTCAAACCTATACTTAAGCGCATTACAAACCACAACCGTATCCCACGAGAGTAGTGAACAAGATAGTGTTGTAGAATTTTATTGGTTTTGTGCAGTTGACTATTAGAATTAGTAAAAAACATTGCAAAGTTTCAAAAGGATAAATAAACTATCGAAATGTAATTAAACCTAAACTTCAAGCTGCCTCAAATTTGGTTAAAAGTTTCAAATTCGTACAGTGAGGCGACTTTCCGTATGATGCAAAATTTGGGATTTCACTTGAATCATAAATTTTCTCTAGGTGCTCTTGGAAATAATATGCCATGTAGTATTCCCCTGGCCAAGAACTTCCGGTGAGCTGAAATATCAAATTGTTGTCTTTCCGATGCACGATTGCAATTAAACAAGTCTGATCGAAAAAGATGGAAAGAGAAATAATTGAAAATGAATTCGATCGGCCGAAATTGATTCCATTAATGCATTTTCCAAATATGATTTGTACTTTGTACCTCCTTGTAAAGTTACCCCGATGATAGTGTTATTGATTTGATGCGAGATTGCAGATTGTAATAATCAACTCACAAGCTTTCTCTGGTCTATCACCTTCGAAAGCATTCCCTTGCGTTAGCTTCCAAGAAATGGCTGTGGTCATAACATCAAAAGAAAACATTTAACCCACCCGTAAATCAGAGAGTGACAAACTGACAGCAATAATTTACAAAAGTCCTAACAACTCGAGATGAATGTAACATAACAGTTAAACTAATGGAAATCACATAGATCATTCCTGCTAGTCTATTACCAATACATCTAGCATGACAAATTAAAGTCTGTAAAAATTGTGTTGAAACGTTTTTCCCTTTGATATAGATCACAACGTTTCTATCCGCTATCTTACTGCGCTTCTCACAATATTGAGTAAATTCTGATTGAGCTCTTTGTATGCAATTGTTTTTGGTAAGTCTAGCGTGGCCAGTAACACTACGGTCGAATAATAACTACAGCGTGTTTAAGTCAATTATGGGCAACCAGCAACTTAATTTAGACTATTAAGGGACTTTCGTATTCACACATGTAACTTCAATGGGGCAGTCAATGCATTAGATACACAGTTGTTACTGTATTTATCCTGGTAGACCTACTGATGCAAATTTGAGACGGGCGTGTTGTTTGGTAGTATACTATTCTTTAATATTCTAAGTTAGAAGCACGCGACAAGAGCAGCCAAAACCTTTGCTCTTCTTTTACTTGATTGGTTGTTTTTTAAAATGAATAAGAAAGCAGCCAATCAACGGCCTTGATTGTGATTACGTTTTCTATAACGTAATGAATGATGGCGACACTAGTCCACAGTTTTAGATATTTCCATTAATTCTTGACCTGATTGCTAGCGATCTGTTCTCTCTTCCTCTAACCCAAGGATTTACAATTTTTCTGAAATAACATATAAAGAATGAGCTGGCAGGCATACGTAGACAATAACTTGGTTGGAACTGGGTTTGTTAGCAAAGCAGTGCTTGCAGGTCACGATGGTTCAACGTGGGCTAGTTCAGCAGGATTTACCCCTTCTCGTGAAGAAATAGAGAAAATTTTAAAGAATATAGAAAGCGGTAATACAGAAGGTATAATGTTGTGCGGAGAGAAATATTTTACCTTGCGTGTTGATGTGGACAAAGGTATATTATACGGAAGGAAAGGAACAGCAGGAGTAACATGCTGTAAAACCAAGATGGTTGTGATCGTTGGAACGTACTCTGAAGGAATGCAAGGTGGTCAATGTAACAGCGTTGTGGAAAGCCTAGGAGATTATCTAGCAAGTAGTGGTTATTGATGTCGCCCTGCTGTATGGAACTTCAAATGTCAGACATTTGCTCGCCAACTCTATGAACTCACTGAACTTCGATCTGAACAGAATCACTGAGAATACAACTTATTCCAGTGAAAAATGTGTAAAGCAGAACTCCTGTTAACAACTTCAGTAGAGACGACTTTAGAAATTGTACAGTGAAATTTCAAATGGACCAATGCCTGAAACAGGTAAACGTGTATTTAAAGATGAGTGTGAATTTGTAAGAAAGAAAAGAACCTGATTTCTTTATTCTTCTTTACGAATGCTGTAAATGTTTCATGTCTTGTTTTTGTAATTTACCCTTGCCAGGATTTGTATGAAAGCGATCTCATTTTACCTCTGTTCCTATGCCAGTTTAATATTAAGGCATGTAAAAATAATTAAGATACTTTCGCAAGTTTAATGCTTTATTTCTTGAAATTCATGCTTGTTATTTTGGTCTTTGAATCTTGGTTCAACATCGTGTATTTGTAATAATCCATTGTTGAGCACCTGAGAAAAGGTTCTATTGTAACAACTAATAGGCAATCTATGTAACACTAATGATATTTATAGATTTACTCTCTACCTCATTTAGCTCCCAACCTTTAGCAAAAATATTTATAAAAAATTAATCTATTTATTATTATTCAGACAAAGTGTTGCCTCTAATTTGCCGCTGTCAATGTCATTTCAGCAAACCAGTAATTCACCAGTGAAAATTGCACACTTATAATTATTCATAACTTTTGAATATAAGAATCAGATTTCAAATATTATTTCATATTCTTGATATACTCATCAAATCCTATCGATTGATGTAAAGATTATGTATGTAAAGTACTGTGCCGGCTATAATTAAACTCCGCCCAGATTTTTTATGTCTACATTTTCAGTGTTAAAGGTGATTTTGACATAAGATCATAATCAAACGAGCCTTTATAAACTTAAGAATCCCTTACTTTATAATTATTTAGAAACCTAGTCATTTTGGTTCTTACCCCTGATGTACCTGAACATCTTGTGTCCTTTATTTACATATTTCACCAAGTAGGCATATACTGAAATGTGAGACTGATAGTGTACAAATTCAGAATTCATATAAAAATTATTTTGAGAAATATTTGATATTCATTCGTTTCTTACAAAACGTTGATATTAAAGAAATTTCAAAAAATGAGGCTCAGCACTAGTATTCGGGTTTTAATTAATGATAAGTACTCTGTTAGAAGAAATGCAAACATTTTACAATTTTAAATACCTGATTGGAAACTCAGGAATAGAATGTAAAGTTAATGGAAGATCAAGTTTTTTAAATGAAGACTCTATACGAATCCTAGAATAAGCATCCACTAGTAGGAGTAACTATCGATAAACGTCTCCTTTTTGAAAAAGATCCCCTTTTATTGGTTCTCCTGTTTTTCTTTTTTGTTTTTGATCTATTTTTCTGCTGAAAACTATTATAATATAAATTTTTGTTTATCAAGGTACTACATTGAATTGCTTAGTCACTTCGAGTACCGGTACACGGCTTTCTCGGCGAAGTGATAGGCTACCCTCGAGTCTTGAATAGATGTCTCCGGTTATCATTTCTTGGAAATTGTGCATCTAGGCCATTTTTATTCCACATATCCCACTTATTGATACTTAAGGAGGGACTTCTGACTGTATCTTTCATAAAAGGGGAAACAACCTCTTATTGAAAGGTAGTTTACATATCTTTATCTATTCAAAGCCGCCAACTTCGATACCTGCTTCAATATTTTTTGAGTAATAACAATGTTGATTTCATCTTTAAATGTTTTCTGCTGTCCTGCCGCCTAGTATTCAAGGCTTCTTTTCATTAGATTTTCAAGTCACCATAACTATTTCAAATCCCATTATATTTCTGACCCAAGAGTAGAGGTTTCTACATTGCCTTTCCATAAAATGTAAATTGTTTATAGACGCACCCTTCTTTAAGGCGCTCTCAGTGAACAAAAACCTCTTCTTACTGTTAAAAATGTAATGGTCACAGGAATTTATCAAAATGAGTACATTGTTGGTCATTTGATAGAATGTATTCATTCTTTCAGTTATAGACAGCAATTCTTTCAAACGAATGCAAACATACTTTTTGGAGTTGGCACTGAAGTGCAGCATGTATTCAAGCAATTTCTAATCCCAGTGACCTTTGCATGTACCTGTACATTTTTAGGCATATCTGTCCACTTGTAGGGTACACAGGCTTTCCCCCTAAATCAAGTCACTAAACTGGCGTAGAGAACATTGTACAAAGAGAACATTTTATGTCATGGATTGTTTCGAAAGGGAGAAAAGCGGGACAAAATTTTGCTTTCATTATGATGTAAGTGGGGTAGTTACAGTTTATCTGTGTTCATGAATTAGAGACTATTTACTTCTGCAGCTAATTTTATGCTTTTAAGAAAACCCCTCCCCGCTGAGTATGAATTTTGTTCCTATTTCTTGAGCAACTAACTCTTCTAGTAGATTTATAAATATCTTAATGGTCTTTCCATTCTTGTAAATTTTTTAAAACATGTAATCTTGTTAATAGAAGTTTAAAATTCAAATCAAAATTTCCTAATTCTCCATCGAAAATAATAGAATTAATAATAATGACCATATAAGTATATATATATATATATATAATTATATATAATATATACTTATATATATTATATATAAGTACTCAGGCAGACACACAAGCAGTCATGAACTACATAGTATAGATCTCATAAACATGAAGTGCTTGGGGCGCTGGCCCCGTTCGAACCCAGGATCTCCCACTCGGAGAGCGAAGACTTTACCATTGCACTAAATAGTGCAATAGTAAAGTATATACACATATGCTTTATCGGGCAATTCTACCTCAACTTATGTCTCTTTATATCCGTTGTGCTAAATAAACCAGATTACTTTGAGAAGTATATTGAAGTATATTGCACAGAATATCGGCATATCTCTGAAGAAAATTTAACCTTTGATTGTGATTGTGTAATATAGAAAATCTTTTGTAAAGAAACATAATATAACAGAATTTTGAACCAGGGTGTAATGAAAAATTACCCGAGCTGATCTATGGGTTGGACGGGCAATCCAATTTCACTAGGCGCGATACAATAATGCGATGATGGTACAGATTTTTGGATAATTACAAACAAGCATAGCGGCCAATATTCTTTTCAAATGCTGGTAACACACTCACCATGACCTAACCATATCTTAAGGTTGCATCCTTTGCCCATTCATTTTTATATAGACATTAAGGTAAATGTAACTAAGCCTCTGCATGCTCGGGAATTTTTCTATTGCAGCCCAGGAATATATTTACACTTATCTTGTGCACAAAATCACTTAAAAGTAAAAGTGGAAGAGACTAAATGAGAGAAAAGACTAGTCTTTGATCTCATGGTTTGATGTCGTTATTTCAGTGAGCTAAATGCTTTTGCGCCTTTACACTTGTAGTTAATTGGATATGACAACAGGGCGTCTTTATTGTGCGAATTCTGGTGTATAATAATTTAAGCATTGAATTTGCAATACTGAGTTATTTTTTTAAAAAAACAAACGGGCTTTTGCTCACCTCTGGTTCAATTTTATTAACTAAATGCCAAAGCTGAACCATTTTTAGTTTTTCCTTTAAATGATAAAGTACGCTGCTTCTTATAAGAATTCTTTTCATAAGAATCACCCTCAGGCTCATAATATGTAGTCGAAAATTTTAATTCAAATACTTTTTATGTATTTGATTAAAGAAAATATCAAAATATGACAAAAGACTAAATATAAGAATTGTGAAATTGAACACTGCAAACATAAAAGATTTCAAACTTTTAAGCAATTATTCTTCTGCTTTGCTCCATAAAACACTATTCCTTTTCAAGAGAAACTTAAGAATCATGTAAGAATATTTAAGGCTCATTTTTTAAGAATCATTAAGGAACCTTAATGCTAGGGCCGATTTATGTAATTCTTCGTTTTTAAAAGTCACTGTATTCACCATGTGATCTGCTTTTATGTTTTATCTTGTCGGGTATGTAAGCGTCCAAAGCAAAGGATTCTAGTTTAACTTCTATTTCTAACGTGAATAAATTATCTGAAAAAAATATGGAATGTTTGTAACCGCACGTGGCGTTGGTAAGGAAATGATGAAAAGGAAATGGCGTATGGGGCACGAGATTTTCTTAGCATCGGCTTGTTTTTTTAAGAAGAAAAAATATACACTTTTTCAAACATTAGATTGAATTTTAGCGTCCGAATCTAGTAACGTTTGATATTTTAGTGCCCCAAAATATACTGCGCAAGCAAGAAAATGTCAGCAGTTTTAAACAAAGAATTGTGCTTAAAATATAGTTCAAAATATCATCCACAAAGCCTTTAACTTTCAAACTTCACAAAACATGTAAGGTATATGGGAGCCGATGAAAAAACCCAGTTGAACACTAGTATATACGATCAGGAGATCAGATAAGTCCAAATTTAATTACTGGGAGCAGACTCCAACAGCTGACAGCGTTACCTTCTAGGTAAAACACAGCATAAAAAAATGACGGACTAGAGTTGTATGAGATGACATTAGCATGTATTCCATGCACCAAAGTGCTCATCAAAGCTTTACATTGAAGTCTTGAAACAACATGATTGACATCATGGCAGGGCATAAAGCAACATATAGCAGGGATGTTGTTGACCTCCAAAGAATATCCAGAATAACGCCATTACAAACAGATTCCAGAGGTGTACAACTTTTACAAAATGTACAATTGTTGTATCTACTTCAATATCCAATGAGCGGCGTTTTTGCAGATAAGTAGTAAAATTTCAATGTAGCCCTTTAAGATACAGACCAATCCCGTAGCTCACCTCGTTTGAGCAGGGGAGCTAATTTTGGAACAGAAATCCTTGGCGGGGGCTAGGCCTAAATGACCTATAAAAATCTAAAGATTACTATGTTAAGTATTTCTTCTTTTCTTGCTGTTTTCCTGCCTAAAATTTAATGATTTAGGCATACATGTAAAAACATTTAAAATATCCGTGCGTCTACTCGGATTCAACAGCGTTCCAGGCTATAAAAGATTGCTGCCGAATAAATGCAAAGAACATTTCTGCACAAATCGTTCGCAACTCCATAACTTTACAAATGTTTTTAAAGAAAAAATAATTTTTGTATTGGTTTCCCGGGGGGGTATGACATTGGGAAATATTCCAGGAGGGACTAAGCCCCTTCAGCACCCCCCACCTCAGCTAAGGGCCTTATACAAACAAACTTGTGATTTTGGAATGAGGCTGAGTAGATCATAAGCACAACTATCTAACCCCGGGCGCGATAGATTGATTTGTAATTTGTAATTCTTATTTTTCAGCAAATTTTCTCTTTTCCATTATCTTTTCCATTTTGTAGAGAAGGGAATAGTTGCTCCCTGAAAGGAAATACTAATTATATGAATTATTCTCAAGAAACTATCGTACACATTTCGAGCAACTTTATTGTTTTAACAGTAATCCCTAATAGATACTCATGCTTAAGGGGAAATCTAGCATTCTTTCTGTTATAAGTGTTCAACTCTTTCAGTGATGTATGCATCTCATTCGCTTTACACCTTTTGAGTTGGATCGAAGACATCTTGCAGCCTCATATGTGAATTGTAGGCTGCGAGGCTTTGATTTTGTAAAGGACTCCAGAAAGGTATCATTTTTGATCCGTCGCACTATCTGAAGTACAACTATTGTATTAAATGCAGCTCAAGAAATATGAATCCTCACTACTAAAAACAGAAGCCTTGGTACCAAACCATTGCGTCGCTGTGGAATGATAGCCCCCAGTGTCATTCTATAGATAACCCATTTCCATGAGCAGTAGGAGTAAATGAAGAACATGGCATGACATAAAGCCCCCCGTCAATACACCAGTGTTATGGGACACATTAAAACAGCTGGAAGCGTACTTGTTTGTCTTCGATTACTTAAAGGATACTATAGACGTTGTGAAACTCATGCCTTGTTAGATAAGTATCAACACTTCTTAGTGTGAAGTCACTTTAAAATTCATGCTTTCTGGAGTTAAAGCAACAGATTGTAACTGTTCTTAGACACGATGAAAATAACCTTGTAAAAACATATATATGATGATAGAAACAGCAAAAAAAATACTCTGGACTGATATTATGTGATTAGTGCGTAAGTTAAAACGTAACCAACTTTGCACATATCTTAGTGGAATAAATGCTCTTTTATGTTTGATGTCCAATTGCTGTGCATAGCTTCCAAGGGCGTTTTCTTACATTTTTAGAGCATTTTTCATTGTGTTATAGTCATCATAACAGAAACCGCATAAGGCTTTGATGTTACTTTAGCCAAAAGACTGTATACATTTTGTTTTCTCTTGGATTTTGTTTCTACGTATTCTCCATTTTCATTTCCCTTCCTTTTCATGTTTATTTTGTGTACGTCTTCATCTACTGCCTGATGCCAGTTTTAGCACATCGCATGAGGATATATCATCATCATCATCATTGAGCATAGTCTTTGATACATAGTTAGTGCAAACGGACCCCTTTCATTCCGACCATGAGAATGTTTTGTCAGACGTTGATTTCCATCAGACACCAACCCCTACATTGAATATGCCTCATGAGAATCACTTTTAAAGCAATTAATGGACAAGGTCCTATGTATTTATAAGATCTTATTGAACCGCAGCCGAACAGTTTTTATAACCTACGATCCGGTAACAAGAGTATTATGTTGCAAGTGCCAAACTTTTCATCGAAGAAAACATTAGGCGATCGCACCTATACGTGTGCAGCACCTAAAGTCTGGAACAGTCTTCCTTATAACGTGCGTAAGGAGACAGATTACAACAAATTTAAAATTTTACTTAAGACTCACCTTTTTAGTTTAGCGTTTAGTTAAGTTATAATGATAGAGAACTTTTTAGATTTACACTTATGTAAAGTTTTAACGATTTTATAATTCAGAGTTAAGTGAGTTGTTACATTTTAACTTAGAATTTTATGTACCCTGTACAATTGTAATGCGCATTTGATTA
>JAAAKL020001365.1:0-30627 GCA_010016065.2 Carybdea cf. marsupialis auct. non (Linnaeus, 1758)
AGTAAATTTAAAAATCGACATAAGAGCAAATTAAAAAGATAGTTCAAGAATATAGTAGAAATTTTCATAACACAAAACTTTCTGAAGTCTCTTGGTATTCATATTTAAGGAAATATGCTACTATAAATGTTTAAGCTTGCCTCAATTTAGTCAAATAGCGTTTTAGATTTACTAGTTTACTCAAAATGACTTTCATCCAGTGTCTTGCGAAAAGCTTAAAGCAAATTTTATACTATCAGGCCTACTTAAGGATTACCCAATAATGAAGAAAATTCATCGGCAGTTCCTGTTTATAACTATTAGTGCAATGATGTGCGGTTTACAGTTATGTATAGACTCTTTCCTGGTAATGTATTTGACATTGGCTCCCCAAGTTCTCGGTGTAAGCATGCATATGTGAAATAGCTAAAGCAGGCGAATGAGAACCCTTTTTTTCGAGAACACATCGACGTGGAACTACACATTTGATAATGAAGCTCTTAAACATGCATAAATATGCTGCATATGCCATTATACGTCACGTGAAGCACTCCTGAGCCATAGCAGAATACAGTCGATAAAAATTGTAGAAACCGGAAGCTGTTCTTTCACCTTATTGTTCATCAAGATGTCATATGAGCTTACTGGACTTCTTACATCTGCATGTGGTATCGAGTATCCGCATAAGGATCATTTGCTTTGTGTCTATCTCAGCATATTAAAGACATCGCAAACATCATTGTGCGTATGGGATTAATAACCAATAAAGTACATTCCTTTGACGCCATGCAACAAGATAAGCCACGGACGGAATCTGAAATGAATCATGCAATATGTCGTGAGGAGCATAGAGAATCGAATGACATCGCTTGCGTCTTGGTCATGGAAAAGTCACTGCGGCTTTTTTACAACTTAAATACTTCCTGAAAGGATATGCTGATCTTGTGTCGCTAATGTTCTCTTGGTTATCTTAATGTTAGCAAATTTGGCGATTTACAAATGGGAACCACGAGACAAAATCTACTGTTTGCAATTTGTTATTAGATGGTTGGGCGACGAAGAAAACACTTTAAAACCAAACTTACAGAATTCAGCAACTTTATGCGCCGTTTGGGCGGCAAGGCTTATGACCAATCTGGCAAAACTGATGAATCCTACCTAGATCAGTTCTATGTTTAGTAAACAGTAGATATTTGAAAGACATTAGCTAACTGTCTTAGATGTTTGGAAAAGCAATTCTAAAAGCAGTTTGCAATTTTTTATGGTTTTAATAGTTGTGAGGTAAAGTTGACCTCCCTAGACCTTTTCAGTCGCTTTCAAAGTAAAAATTCTAAAGATTGCCAAACTTTCACACCAGACTTCTCAGCTCTACTAGCGCCTAAACAGCATTTCATCCCCTTCAACCATCAATTATTTTTATCCTTGGTACAGAACCGCTTTTAGAAATGAGTCCTCTAAGTACTTCATATATCTGCTACGTTTAACTTGGTAAGCAATACGTCGCTAGAGATGTCGTAGTTTTGATGAAGTCAATCTCATCACTGGAGAATCTGAAAGCGTCGTTTTGTCCTTGAATAATCCCCGCTTCTTGTATATTATCCAAAAAATAGCTATTTAAAGACATTGTAGCTACACACAGAATCTATCCTCCTTACGGCGATTGTTCATTTAAAGACAATAAACTCGATTGATCTTCAGGAAATGAGAAATGACCCCCCGCCCCCATTTCGTATTAGTGAACATCATAAAGTATGGAGCCCTCAGTTTCTCCTTTTCATCTTTCGAAGCAACAATTTTTCTAGCTGAAAAGAATGAGGCTAAAACCTAACCTAAAATTAACAGGGAAAGACAAAAAATTTAATAAACAATAGTAATTAAATGGTGTGACTCTGCGTGACAACATTTTATGAAAGAGCACTACTCCCAAAACTCCAGAACAGTAGGCCTACATTAAATGGTATGCCAAACGTTCTGCTTCCCAGTTCCCCTCCTGTAGCTCTCCCTCTCTCTCGTTGTAGCTCTGGTGGCCTTTGAGGAAACACAATAAAATTCTTATTGCCATTCGGGTGCGTTAGCCTCCCTATACTCCTAAGTTGTTCTGATCTTGCAAATTTCTACCAAAGTCCAGTGGTTGAGGCTTAAAAGGGGGGTCAAACTTGAACTGCGTGTTCTAAAGCTATATATTTAGTATCGCTAGAAGTGCAATTTTATGTAGTTTTACCAGGAATAACCCCCCCCCCCAAAAAAAAGTACACTCGGGGAAAATTTTTGTGGATATTAGAGCATGGGACCTGAATCAAGAAATTACACTAAAGTAGAATAACACTGAATGCAAGTAATCCTTGTCATTTTATACAGGCTGATTCATCTCACCTATGGTATTCAAGTGTGTTTTGATGGTGGACAAAATACCAGGAATACTTGATAGAGAGGTTCCTTCTCAATTTAACGACATATGTGCCTATGAAGGGCCAATATCACTTTCACGGTTCTTCCGATTTGTAACCAATGGATGTCATCTCCCTGTGGTTGAGTATTTAGCCAATCAGCGACTTATTAGACCATGCGATCAGTCTTATTGTTTTGATGTGCTAGTTATCAGTGTAGTTCAGATTTTCATATCACGATGTTTGGAATATAAGAAGTTTTACCTAGACATCATGGATTCATTTATTACTGCTTCACTCGTCTTCTTATGTGTTCATTTTCCACTACAATGACAAAGCAACTGAGAGTCTAGTCGATAGGAATGCTCTTTCAGAATTTCACAGTAAAACTGATTGATGTAAATCAACCTCGTGAAATAAATTTTTCATTTTACAGCATCGAAACAATTCCATAAAACATGAAATGGATAAATAAATCGAGTTTGATAAAAAGTTTTGGTTTTTTGGTAATATGATTTGGTGAAACAAGATCTATTTTGACTATCAACATCAGGCTAAAACAAAATGAATAAGAGTGAGATGTGCTTACCAAAATGAGAGAACCACCCTGCTTTTGTAAACTATATCTAAAAGAAAATTTTCATTTTCAGTCATTTGCCCTTCTCTGTTAATTTGAGTTTTAAAGTGGTTTCAATTCAGTTAGGGACTAAATTCGGCTAAATTCAGATACGTCACTTGTGTAAGCAAACGCTGAATTCGCGGCGCCACAGGCGCACAACTAGAAAGCCTATTCTTTCAAATGACGATTGTATTCAAAGCTCATATGTCTGGTGCTTATTCTGTTAAGATGAGAGGTTCGATATTTAACATACCTGCGAAACGCATTATACTCAACTTGAACTTAATGTTTATTGACCATCAATATTTCCATTTAAGCTTTTGGCAAATATCCTACATTGTGCATGTGTGTGATATTGAAAGCCTACGCTGAATTAACAGAAGGACAAGGGGAAAATTGCATTAATTAAAATAGGCTATTAAGTGTTTACATCCGTTTTAGAATGATATGGAACTTCTGGTGTTCCTCAGTCTCCAAAAGTGCTTCAGTGCATGAAAGGAATTTTGTAGTTCCCAAGGACTTATTTAGATATCTAGTTTCCATCCGATTTTGGATAATAAAAGATACAGAAAGGTAGAAGCCGATATTTTAATGAAGCAAAACATATTCTAAGCGCACCTTAACAATGGTAAGGACAGAGCCTTTCAGAGTTCCAAAAAGATTCGACGGTTGACCACCTCTCCCCTCTTGGACAGCCCTAACGACATGATTATCTATTTCTCATAATAATACTTCATCTCAGATATTAAACTCGGAGACATTACAGACTTAACTCTGTCATGTATAAAAAGAGAAGTATTAAAGCCTATCCTTTTCACTCGTCTCCATCAAATTGTCGGGTCTTCAACACTAGCTACGTTTTTGTCCTTCGTTAGCAAAGCTATGCAGATTACTGCTCCTCCTAGTATTTTCCTTTACCTGATAGTTGATTGACATGCTACAAGTTTTAAACACACTTCTTCAGATTAGGGTTTCTTGCTAATATAGGTCACTTTTTCTAGGACACTGGTAGGAGGTTTCCATACACTTTCTCATTTGTCACTTGTCTTGGAATGACATAAGAAGTGTCATAAACAGGAACAATGTACAACATCTGCTGAAATGCTTTTCTATAACTTGGTTCATGGTCAAAAATATGCTTCCGTACTGGTGTATAGGTTTTACAGAGATAGCATACATTTGCAAGCGTTCTTGATTGTTCTGTTTCAAATTTGCTTTCCACATATCTATGCCTCGAACACCATTCTACTGCTTTCATCACTTCCAAATAGTTTCCTGTGCTTCTTGTCCATCCAAGGGTAATAAAATCAATCAAATGTTTTCAACCCTGTTCATATCTCATTTTTTAAAATTTTATTTTAGTTGCAAAGGTAGAAGCAAGGCACTCAAAAATGTGATCAACCAAGAGCTGTTGACGCTCATTCTTGTTCTAATTTATTTTGCTAGACATAAAGATACGATAAGGCAGAGAATTTGAGCAACGTATCCTAGGAAGTCCGGGAAATACGAAAATGTATTTTCAGCAGCATACTCACTATCTCTCCACCCCTTCACTGCCTCCCCACATACTCCATCACTCCCTGTCAGATAGGGTTACGGAAGTCGTAAAAGCAAGATTTGGGTTCAAATAACCAGGCTCTGGTATGCCCGACAGACTTTTAAATGAAGACGTTTGGGGTGGGGCCTGAGGGATGGGTGGGTGAGGGGAATGCCCTTGCTTATAACCTATCTTACTGGAAGTGTAAGTTTTGCAATACAGTTCATTCACCCAAGCGTGGATAGAAATGCACGACGTGCTCAAGCAAAACGTGAATAGTAGCGGTTTATTTTCCATATATTCGGTTTAGAAAGTTGTACTTTGTAATCTGACTCGGCCAGTCGTTCATTAATTTGTCTTTTAGCCTCAAATGGAGCTTTTCCACATATTTTCCCCCTTACCGTTCATTCGGGAAGAAAAAAAGTCCTGCCCCTACAAAATTTGAAGCGGTCCTAAGCCGATGGGCACGACCCGGAGTTTGAGAGGGCGCATCCATTGTTTTCAAATTTTGATATGTTACATGAACAGTTTGCGTTCAGTGAGCCAAAAATACTGTAGAACTTCTTATTATTGGTAGGTGTAAATTGTTATTGAACACTTAGGCACTCTTTTCTCGTACGTGTAATAATGATGTTACATTGAAACGGTGAACAAGCCTCTTCATTTTTCCTGATGTTAAGTCATGATTTAATCAACAATATCTGTTAGATTATTCAAGGAGAATATCCTGAAAGCATACTAGTCGTGAATCACCGTACACTGGGTTGAAAAAACAGCTTATAGAAACCATATGCAGATCTGCGATTTGCTGACATGCTGACATGCTGACATGGTTTAACAATTTTGGTTCCGAAACGAGGTCACACGAGCGTGTGTTGTCATCCTCCATGTTTCGATTAAGATGAAAGATGGCGCTTCGCCACAATGTCGCCAAGTGGGTATGAGTATGCAATTTTTTAACAATATCTTGCGGTTCATACGCAGATCGTGTATTTCCTGATATGATTTAGCAATATTTTTTCCGCAACTTATTAATGGACGCACAAAACCGAGGTCACAAGACTGTGCCTTGTCATCCTCCATGTTCTCGATTTTCATGAAAAAATGGCGTTTCGCCACAATGTCGTCAATGAGTATGAGTATGCAATTTATTTTACAAAGCCTTGCGCTTCATACGCCGATCGTGTATTTCCTGACATGGTTTAACAATTTTAGTTCCGAAAAATGTTAGTGAACGCACAAAACGAGGTCACAAGATTGTGCTGTGTCATCCTCCATGTTCTCGATTTCAATGAAATGTTCAGTGCTTGATCACGTTGTCGTCGAGTATGAGCATTAAAAATATCTTATTGCTAAAAGACGTAGATCGTGTATTTTCCTGACATGATTTAACAATTTTGTTTCCGAACTTATTAATGAACGCACAAAACGAGGTCACAAGGCTGTGCTTTGTCATCCTCCATGTTCTCGATTCCAATAAAAATAGCAATGCTTCGTCACGTTGTCGTCGAGTATGACTTTGCTATTTTCAACTGCTAGCGTACTTGACTAGAGTGGGTTTCCTGGACGCTAGAGTGACTTGAGGATAAGTCGTTCTAAGCTCTGATTTAGAGAATCTTAATGGATTTTGTGACATCAAAAAACGAAAAGCCGCTTTCGAGACAATGTGAAAGGACTCGACTGATATCGAGCATCAGAAGAAAATGAAGAAAATTTCAATGAACACTTCAATGATTGCCATTCGGGCCAATTTTAAGAATGGAATAGCAGTTCTCTTGAGTTTAAACAAAGTCTAAATACAAACACCTTTCATTATCATCTACTAATTGCTTCAAAGCAACCAAAAAAAGTTGACTGGCGTCGAAGGGATCTCCAGTATAAATAGCTCTGATAGACCAGGATTTCGAGATCCGACTACAAGCTTGTCTTTACCTTAAAGTTATTTTCTATTGACAGGAAGCATTGTTTACTAAGGAGTGATGTCATTACTTTGAATAGATCGGAACTTTTAAACTCACATTTGATATTGTTGTTGTATTACTTTCAGGCGTTTTCAGAACGAACGAAGTGAGGTCACTTCAAATGGGGACAATAACAAAGCTCCACAATAATGCGAAGATTAATTCGCAAAAACGACCTAGTATGACTTAGTATAATTCTAAAGTGCAGGCGAAACCACTCCTCATTTTGCTATTTTCATTATCAGTTGCATGAACATACCATTTACGATACCTTGATAAGTGACAAGTAGTTGGTGAAGGAATGCTAGTTCCTAATTTTCAAAAGCGCCATAGTATTGCGAGTCGAGCTGCTACGTATGAAACTTTAGACTATTTTTCTACTGATGTGATACCAAGAGGAGATACAAGTATAGATTCAACTAGACAATTTTCAACTATGCGTAGGCCTATAGATATTTTACAGTATCTCTTTAAAAACATACATTTTCAATGACATTCCTAGAGAATATCTTACATTTACATGTTTAAAAAATATTCTCTTTACACTTCGATATTATCTTCTTTAGTTTCAACTAAGATATAAAAAAGGCGATTAGAAAAAATTTTTCGAAAGATAAACGTAACTCTTAAAAACAGCCAGTCTTTCAGAAAGCCTTTGGTTTCGGAGACTTTCGGAGAACATTGTAGAATATTATGTGTATATTATACAGGCGGTGCATGTTCTAACAAAACCTTTCACATGAGTATTTATCAGTATTATCCTAAAACGTAGCTGTGGGGTGTTAGAAAAGACATAATGGCGCAAGCTAAGATATCCCACAGGCTTACATGCGCATGGCGCACTGCAGTGATACTTGATTATTTGCATAGCGGGACGCAACTTCCACAAAATCTACTGGGTAGGGGCCTCAAGGACCACCCTGCCGGGGGAGGAGGACGATTGTATAAAGTACGAAATTGACGTCATGTGTGCTGATTTTTGGTGTAACTCCTTATTTTCGGGTAACATAATTAAATTTGCAAATAAAAATGTAAAGCAGTGAGCGAATAAATCTACTTTGCATTGATTTTGACTCCGTTTATCATGTTGAAAGCTCATGTGGCTAACGAAAGTAGTATCATGGCCAAAGCAGCTACATATCTCCCCAAGGGACACAATGGGTTCTATTGTTCTAAATTAAAGAGCTGCATGTGGCCTTTTTGAATGTCTTTAGCTCACATGGAAACTGGAAAATGAAACTAATAAACTCATTTTGTTTTTGAGATGAGAGGATTGGAAATCTTAGTCTAAAGTATTCAACAAGTAAAGATATGTTAGCAGCAGGAATCGAACCCAAATCCACGCCATTGCTTTGTGTTATTGTACCAACTGAGCTGCGGCAACCTGATCATGTAAGACTTCACAGTTCTCTAGTCACCAATCTAGCTTCTACTCATTCCACGGCGTACATCGTCATGAAGCTATACTAAAATTTGTAGCCAGTCTCTGTGCGCTGTGACTTGACCATGGAAGAGCTGACAAGACCAACCGAATACAGATCAGATGAAGAAATTACTAGCCACCATGGGTCCTTGAATTTGGTACCTCTGTTAGGCAATTTTAATATCCGCCTACTGCAGCAACTACTTATAACATCTTAAGTTTGTGTGGCATACATGGGGGAATTCTACTACTCCATAAAATCTAATGACCTAATAGAAGGCTAGGCAAGCATATTACCACAGATTCTAGAACAGATTCTTTGTTATAGAATCTGTGATGTACACAAGTAGCTTCTGCTAACCGGCAACAGTACGTTTTTTTTCTTCCGTGGGCTTAAACATTTTGTGGAACGATATGTTGATCCCAAAATAAAGCCACTCCAACTCGCGGTACGCAAATGATATCTAGGTATCATTTCTCCGATAACTAGTAAGGATTGTCTCCAGGACGATTAAAATAACCTTGAAGTGTCACATTTGATGTATCAATATATACATATAATATTTTGAGCCAATCTCTGATGTTAAATTTAGGGGTATTCAATCAAGGGTAGAAAAAAGTAATTCTGAATGGTCTTGTAGACCTGTTGGAAGGTACCAGAGCTGAACATCAATTATTTCAGCCCCCATTTTATAGCAATATCCCAATTGTAAAATTCTGAGGTTTTCCAGGCCCAACATTTTTGTACCCTCTATGAGTCCTGATGGTCTTCTATGAGTATTGATGGTCCTTAGGAGTAGTAGTTGCCGGTTGAATACAACACGAATTTCATCCTGCTCCTTCAGTCCCCTGTTTTCTAGTCTTCAATCAATTCACCCTCTACCGAGACAAGGCTGTGTACTATAAGCACATCTTTTTCTTTTGACTCGAATTGTGATTAACTGAAGACGTCAAGGTTAACCACACGCGTTTTCCTGTGGTTACTAGGGCTTTTCTGGAATTTAATAACGACAGGTAGGTCAAAAAGATTCATTTCACTTATGCTGTTGGGTGATATCCTATCGAGACATTCAAAACCGAGTTGAAAACATCTTGACCAGTATGTAACACATGTGGACGGGAACATTTTAGTATTTATATAAATATGGACCTTATAAAAATGCTTAAATTGTCGTAATCCGAGTAGCGAATGTTATAGGGTGTAGAAAGCTCCATCTCAAAGAACATGTACCATAGGACAGTAACTGAGAATGTAAGGGAAGGGAAACTTCTCCTCGAAACAATCTAAGGTTGGTAGTATGGGACATATTTTCGAAATCACTCATGATGATTTGGCACCACTATCACCCCACCTCATGCTCGCAACGACCCTACAAGTTGCACAGGACAAATCTCTCCAATCTTCCAGAAAGTATCTACGCTTTTGAAAGACGTGGGTAGGATTTAAAGCCGACCAGTGAGAGTAAATCAAACGACACACCTGTCTGAGACCACCGAGGAGTGTGCTATTGGGAAATAGATGCCAATCAGGGCACAAACCAGGTGTATCTATGTACTGAGTGATAAAAGTGAAGACTGTCCTAACTTTTGGAGGTAGAACAAGGACATGCGGCCTACGTCTAGCTACCACTGGTTAATAGCACAACAAATGGACCGCTTCTGCTTAATAGAAAACGATTTTTTTTTCATAACTGACTTATTGATGGATATCAACAATAGCCATAGGGAAACCAAAAAGTCCTGAAATGAGTGAGCAAAATTTCTGAAAATTTCATTACTATTCCTGTCTGGTCAATATCTTGACATATTTTTACAGATGCCATTTTACAATCATCTGCTACGATTTCTAACGGTTGCAAAAGTAATCTAATCAGACATCTGCTCAAGTAGTTGGATAGTGCATGCTAACAGCTCTTCTCGATCTTTTATGATTATAGCTATCCAATGCGCTTTGTCGCTAGAGCAATGTTGTGTTACGACTCTGTTAAATGTACTATTAATGAAGTCAACTCGATGTACATATGGTGTACGGGAAAGACCGTTATTCATTGATGTCCATTTATTAAATATATCTGATATTTCATTATTGAAGATTTTCCTGTCATGGACTCTTTGACTTGTATCGGTAAATGTTTGTTATGTGTCGACATGGATGGATGCATACAATAACCCAGTAATTTCACAACGAGCACAGATCTTGATTAGTTTCTCATTGCCTTCGTGTGTTGAAGTTATGTGCCTTCTCCAGATATAAATAACTGTTCTAGAAGGACTTACTTTATTCGCAATTTACGGGATTGATAGCCGCTATAAATATTTCATATTGTATAAAATTCAATTTGTGTTATTTGTGAATTTTCTTTTACTTTCAGTCAAAATAGTTCAAAGAAAATTGAAGTGAAATTAAAAACTTTCAAGAAGATTCGGGAATTCATTCACGATCTACCATTTAATAAATAGAGCCGAGGACTAGTAACTAGGGCCACCCCTCAACCAAATAGGGCCACCCCTCACCAAACTAGGGCCACCTTTCCCTTAATACAAGTCGGGTTGAACACCAAATTAAGTTATCAGCCAGCAAGGGTATCATAACTCCTGTTTTTATGCGGTTTACAAAGCATGTAAGCTAATAAGCGTATACGGCTTCTATTTCAAAATCACGATACTGTCAGTGATACAATACTAAAAATTGCTGAGTAATACGTGGCTGTGGATGGTTTCCAAGTGTCCTTATGAAGATGGATATGACTTTTTTATCCCCAAACTTTCATAATTTTTAACGACATACTTAATGCGATCTTTGGAATTGTGTCAATCAAGGCAAATTCTCTCAACCAGATCCCCATCGCGAGCATTTCATCTGGTATTTAATCACAGTTCTTTAAATCAATAAACTGTGATTTAATCTACATAAAGTGAACAAGTTTAAATAGATACTTAAGAAATGGAAGAGTATGGCATCAAGAGGATATGTAAAGTGGTTAAATGGCAAAACCACGATGTGAAAATACGTAAGGGCTACTCAAGGCATTCAAAAAACTCCCCTGGAATTTAACGAATGCCAGTCTAACGAAGTGCCTGCTTAAAATGAGAGTAGGAGCAGGACGTGTTTAATTGCAGCACACGTTAGGCGTGTTAAAATGCAATCTTTAGTATCCTACTCGAGTCAGAAAGAACACTCCAGAAATTAAAGGAAGGCACTTTATCAAAGGGTGTCTCGAAATAATCAAAAGAGAAAACATGCACACCACAGGCCTTATGCGGTGTAGACCCTAAACAATAACGCACGGTGTAGCCGCATGTTGACATGGTTGCCTTTTAGATTATGGTAGGCCATCCCTTCCCACAGTAAAAGTTGTATCTTAGGCTTTTCCCAAATGAAACTGTGCAAGCTGATGATATTATTAGGGACCTAGCAAGCCACGCTTAAGGCGCATTTGCCTGAGTACACTCTACGTCAATTTGATAAAAACCGATACGTTGACCTCCAGTAAGTCGAGAAAGAGGATAATTATGTTAAAAAGGAGTCGCAAGCTTGATCTGAATTTCTGATATGGCCGAGGGGAAAATGTGCGCACAGTGCTACAAAAAGTGGCTCAGTTGCTGTCATCTGAATATCTTTTTATCCGAGGCATCATCTTGCACACCATTTTGCTCAAACTTGCGAAAACGCAACAATAACAAGTTCAGCTGAACTGCAAAGTTCCTATTTTTGGCATTACAGCAGCATACATACACTACGACATTATGCGGCTAGCGATTCCCGCTCTGAGTTTACCAATGACCGCGCAACGAAGCTTTTTGAAAAGAAAGAAGTTAGCTGCCATTTTAGTAAATGCCACAAAAACATACTATTTACTCCAATTTGATTCTGTTATATTTTGCGTGACATAACACATTGCCAAAGTATATTCTCTAAAAAACAGAACAAACGTAAATCATACAAACCCTAACCGGAAAAAGTGTACCATAGGTTTATCAATCTTGATCAAAGAGATAAAAAAAATATATCGATGTCACGAAAAGTTGACGTAGTCGTTAGTATAATACAATTTGGACATTAGAAAACTTCCTATTTACATGATAAGTACAGTTGTAAGAGAAATTGAAAATAGTTTGGGCAATACACAAATTTCTGTCGGCAGCCCAAGCGTGAAATGCACGAACGCAGTGTTATGAGCATCTCCGAGGTGAAGAGGCATTTCATTATGAATAACAAAAATACGTCCCTTCAACGATTATTGACAATTCAATATGGTCCCTACTAGTACAGTTTCTCCTTCAACGTTCAATATTTCACACGGGATACTTGACAAGATTGCCTTAGTGCATATATTGTATTAAAAGTTTCATCGCAATTTTGCGGTCCTTTTCTCTTGAAACTTTGTATGGGCATGGACTGAAACAGAGTGCAATATGCCAACAAGGCTTCCGATGTTAACTGCCTCAACGTTCCACAAAGTCAATCAGAGTCACAGATGGCACCAATTCAATGAACCTGCTTCACTATAACAACACAATGTTGGACAGAATTGACATGGCAGGTGACAACATCTCGAGAAAGCAGATTCTCTACTTGTTTAGATGCAGATATTTACGCCTGGAAAGCCGATTTTGGAGACAACGCCTTTGGGTGGCGTTTAAGCAACAAGGTAAAAACGTCACTGTCATCTATCTGCTTATGGTAAAACAGGTCCTTTGCAATGGACTTTTCCCTTTGGGCTGTACCAAATGCATTTACTTCCCTTTGCGACACAGATGTTATACTTTGAATGGCAATCTTTTCTGTTGGCTCCAATTTCTATACTTGGCACATTCCAGCTACAGGCACGAGGGTCGTGAGCACAACTACCGTCAGGGCAGAATCGGATTTGACATCCACAGTGCATCCAGAAGTACCGTTTCAATCCAAAGCGTTGGGCAAGAGTGACCTCTTCCCACAAAGGATTCCAATCACAACGGCTAGTGTACAATTTATCGTTTGCCACAAAGCCGGTAAACAAATACAACCTTTCTGGCTTGAATGTTAGATCGTCTATAAATCCAATGTTGATGTCAATTAAGTCACCAACACTTCCGTTGATTACGAACATTCCTTTGTAAATTCTTTCGAGCTTAACTCTGATAGTCTTAGGTCTGAAGGCATTGTAAGGTCTCGACTCCTTTTCCACTGTACCATCGCGTTTCTGTTGGCTGTCTAGGGGTGCCTCGCCCATGTATCTTCCACGAACGACTGCAAGGAAAGCAAATATTACCAGTTTTTATTACAAAAATTTCAGTATAAAATTGATTAGAATAGATGTGCACCTCTTATTCCAGCACTAGGAGGGCACGCCAAAATTTCTTGAAACGACATGAAAAAATTATGAACATTTGTATCCAAGGCATTCTTTTCGAAACCCTTCTCAATCTTATGCACAACCGACACAGCAAACTTTGGCAACTTTGACGTATCTACAAACTACTAGCACATCTGATGTTAGGAAGCAAACATGCCTCTGACTACCAGACAAGGATGGCAAAAGGGTGGGTAGAAAACAACTTTCAAGACACCCATTTTCTCGGTCTAGGCCAGTATTCACACTGGCACCGGGTCTGCAGGAGGCTCATGGCCCAACACTTGAGGATTTTGTCCTTCATTTTGACACTCGCTATGTTCTACGTGCTCCATGCGTCGCAATGATGAATAATTTCTTGCTTATGCAGTAGCTTCTTTGAGGTATTTTCCTGTTTAGACAAACTCCGGAACATGCTAGAGAATCCAGAGGTTTAACTTCTATATTAGGAAACTGGGATATTGGTGAACTACATACAGTCGCCTTTTATTTCAGAAATCGAATGAAGACACGGATATTAAGGAAATAATGAGATATGGTCTTCTGCTGCTTATTGCGCTTTTCATTCAAAAATTAACTGCAAGGATAACTGAAGGCATATCAACTGTTAACTGGCCGCCGGGATGGAATCCAAGTTATGATCATCTCGACAATAAATAGAGAAATAGTATTTCAGAATGATCGTTAAGGCAAGCTGATGGGCAATATTTAACATCGTGCACTATTATGTCCTTAAACAGATTAGCTGCTTAAAATTGTGAAAGTGAGCTTTTAATAACAAGTCGATATTGCCTGCCTCATAGCATATCACTTACATGCGCTAGGAGTCAACTTTGAATATCAAGTGAAACAGAGAGAGATGTGTCAATAGTAGGGAGCCTAAGCGAATTTTCACGAAGCACTTAATAAATGTGCCATGCACTGTGTGTGCCCGTTTCACATAAATCGTTATCGTTGAATATATGTAGCAAATTCTATTATCACTAATGCAAGGCCTTACTTCTAATCAACCTAAATGTAGCAGTGGGCTATTGATTGTCCATGCACACTAGTAACAATCTTCTGATGAAATTTCCAAAATGTTTGGAAACAGGCAAGTGTCCTTCTGAGCTTTATTGGCTCAAGATTGCCCTACTCCTTCACTATGTCTTCTACAGTTACAAACTGGCTCAAAATTGTTCGTAGATACGACTTTATTTACTGAAAGTTAAGTAAGTCTAGACAGGAGGCTGATTAAGAAAAACCAACATCGCTCTTGACTTCAAAAACAGGCAATAGCAGAGCAGTTATCTAAACATATGATCACCACAATAGATCTCTATCCTACATAGAACGTGAAAGTAACATTGAGACTGCATTCTAATCTTTAGCCTACTGCCATCAGTAACCAATGTGATCACTCACCGAGGTCCGCATTGCAAACTGCTTTCTGTGGATGCGACGGGTAACACATCGATGCCTGCACAGCTACAATGCCGCACAGTGAAGACATAAACAGCATAAAAAAAGCCATCGTTTCTTGCGAGCTGACTCTTCTTTATAGTCTGCAGATTTCTGAAAATGATCCTTCGTTCACAACCTATCGGTGATAACTGAACTGACACTGGAGCAACCTGCAATATTTATAGTATCACCTCTTCGTGCATGAGTGATCTGATAGTAATGTGAATGGAATGTCAACAACCATGAGATCTCGTTAGTGTCATGGTGGGCGGAACTTGATCCGTAATCCGTTTTTGACCAACAGTTATTTCGTCTGTTTCTGGGTTGTGACGCGTTGATTCAAAGTGTGGACAGATTATTACACAAGAAAAGCCTGTTTTTATGTTCATTCGACCATAAAACCACAGACGACGTTACTCCCAAAGAAGGACAAATTTTGCCTCACAGTTCAGAGAAACTATTTAACGAAATTAAGACAAAAGGGCCGACTGCAAGTAGTGACGCATAGGGGAGTCAAAGGCCCACTGTTAGGCTAGCCCTGATTTTACTACCATGTGCAGAGCCATCGAGGTGACTTCATCGCGGAATTCAAACACACAATCTGTTCAGAATGGAGCCGACTGCTCGAAATAGGTTGTGGGAATTGTCACTGTTTTTAAAGACCTTGGAGCAAGCTGCTTTGGTCCATAGTCTTTTCTTCCTCAGCTGAAGATAAGATTCCTACTGGAATTCATCTCATTGTTTAAAGGCGGTGCCAGCTAATCCCATTCATTTGTGTGACCTCGTTTTCCGGCCGAACCCACTCTGATTCCATCTGTTTACAACCATTTGTTTTGATCAAAGTTGAAGATCATCTTTAGGATCCATATACCTGTAACAATTTTATTTAAATTTTGCATGGCAGAACTAGCTCAAACAAGAGGGGAGGATGGGTCAATACTTACACCTGTCCTCTATTCATGGACTGGAAAGGAGACATTTTGGGCATCTTCAGTTCTTAATTGAAGTAAATAGGCCTATCTTACGATTCTTAACAATTCCTAAATATTTTTTTATGTTTCTCTCGAAAGATAGCAAAACAAAGATGAAGTGTGCGCTTTGACCTGTTATGGGGAGTTATGAAAGTGAAGGAGGGACGTAACTGGTAGCCCGTGCTCTCAGTACAGTGGAGGGCGTATGACAAGGCAAGAAGTGTTACTCAAAATATTTTTCTGCCAAATGTAGGTCCAAAAGTGCTGCAGGGGGGGGGGGGGGGGATGGAGGCACAATGCTCCCTTCTCTGGGTATAGTTTCCAATTTTCCACTTACTTAGGGGAGATTGTTATTGGTAGATGCAACATCTACCTTCTTAGCATTGAAGCGCGGGGCCCAGAGCCATGACCCAGTGTATAACCCCCTTCAACCTGCGCAGCCTGTTAGGTTAGCTTGGTTTTTATTTTTACTGTTAATAACGGAAATTCCAATGCAATGTCCATAATAGGGGCCTCAATCAGTCTGCTTATGTCATACCCTTAGATTTTTTATGCAATTTCATGGTTGTTCTCTTCAGTAGATAGCTCCAGAAATTGAAATGTTTACCATCACATTGAAAATGCTTGCGTAACAGTAGAAGATGATTACGTAAGCGTTTTAGGAAGTTTTTGGCCTTAGAGCTGCATACAACTTTTCTTAGCCCATCCTGTAAGTATAATATAGCGCAAGCTTTTCACTCTCTCTCTTCCAAACTATTGAAATGTTTTAAATGAAATTTTAATCAAGAAGTTAGCAAAAAGAGGTCTTAAAGATTTACCTGCCCATTACATACGATTTTACATTTCGAAGTCCACGCAGATTAGGGAATCGATCATTTGCGCCTTTCGTGCCATTGTTAGGAGACAAGGCGGAAACAATTGGTATTGACGCCAGAAACTCAGTATTCGGCAACTTTGTGCACAATTCGGGCGACGACACGAAAAACTGAGTCGATCTCAGTTTGTCACTCCTGCCATTGTCTTAATATAGCTAAGCAGTTTATCTTGTTCTGGCTACCACTCCGATCTGATCCAACATTTTTGTCCGGGATTTAATTGATGGCTGCCAATGGGAAAATTGCAATACACGCATTAAGGCAAGGATGCCTTTAAAATTTCCCTCAGTTGTTATGGATCCCAATAACTTCATTCCCGTTACTCTTCAATGCAATTTCCGGGGCCGATTTCAGCAGTTCCGGTCTATTCAATCAAAACTAAATCACCCAACAACCTCAAAGTACAACATCAATTTGTAGTTAACCAACCTTGAGAAAACGGCTTAAATAAGTTAATAAAACGAGGAAAACGGCAATTTCAATTAAAAAATCTGCACAGATTGTCTGCGCATGTTGGTCGATTATCATATGATTAAACTTGCCGACGTTAATTTTTCTGAGTCCAAAATTAGTTACGTGCCATTATTGATTTCATTCATTTGTCATAAGCTTTAACGTCTCTGATTAGTAGTAATACCATAGGAGAATAGGAAGTGAGGGACGACCCCGTATGCTAATCCAGAATCCCTTTCGTCAGTGATGTTTTCATACATTTTTCAGGAATGTCGGCATCCCCTGACCACGAGTTTTATCGTTTCTAGAAACTGCTGGTGTCCTTGCAGTCTTTTAGTAAACGTCATCGAGCCCTTCTTTTTTCACTATCGATTTTATCCCCCATCTTCCCTAAAGGGTTCCTTTCTGGTGCCATTCACAAACTAGTATTTGGCTAACCACATCCAAGCAATGGCATATGTTTAGTTATTACAGAGGAGGAGGGGGTGACCAGCAACCCCAAGAAAAAGGCTCCATACAAACAAATTCACTGTCACAAGCTCCTTTTATTACAGGTTCTTAACATCCCTTGATTCTATAAGACAGTTGTCCATAAACCAGTCAAGACTAGCTATTGGGTGGAGGCCTATGTTAAGGTTAAGAACATTGCAAGCAGTGTGGAGCAGCTTTGCCACAAGAAAAATTTACGATAGAAGATTGTCAAATGCAAGATGTTTCCTCAATTTAAGATATCTACAACTGGCTCACTATCTGAAGAGTTCATTTGTTATTATCTATTAATAGTCACCGTTTTGCAAAGATCTTGAAGTTTGCTTGCAGTGTAGGAAATCATCTATTATCTTATAGTGACTGCTTTTAACTTCGGCATGCCAGTTTCACTTAGGATATTTCCTTCGTTTGTATAGGGCGTGTGTAGCTTCAAGAACGGCGAGTAAAGAAAGATATGTTTGGGATAATCCCCGAACCTATAAATAACATCCGGGTGCTCGTCTGCCGAAATTAAATAAGAATCGTGGATCGGTAGGACGTTTTTTCACGGGGGCGAAAATGATATCCGGGTGCTTGTCTGCCGAAATTAAAATAACATTAATCGTGGATAGACAGGAAGCTATGGTATGGTGGCGAAGATTTTCTAGGCTGAAATTTCTATTTAGAATCAGTGGGCCTTAATATTGAGTCATTTTTGTAAATGACCATGAAAATAACCTACATATTCATAGACACCTCAGCTTGTCACATTTGTGTACGATCGCCTTAAGCAGGCAAATTAAGAGCAGAATTCTAGCTTACTTATGTTCTAGAAACGAGTGAGCTACCCTCCTCTAAGATTGCTTTTACGGTTTATAATCACTCTCCGGACCTGTAATGTTTTTGATAAAAAAGTCATACCGACTAAAATCAGCATATATACTGCTGGTTGTTTTTCTGTTTTGGAAATTTTGTATTTGACGGGTTTTTTCCATGACTAAATGGGGCTTAACATAATATTGTTAAAAAGCAGACAATTGAACGTCTGCTGTGAATAATGTGTCACACAAAATATATAATATCTTAAACTCTTCTTGGACGATTTCCTTGTCGACTTGTTATTCAGGCTTGTATTCAGATGCTCACATTTTGTCAGTCGTGGACAAACTGCGGGGGCGAGGAGATTGATCAATCCAAATAGTTTTGCTTTGAGAATAAATAGGGTTTCTAATCCATAAGAATTTCCCAGAAGTTGCTGTTAAAGAGGAAAAGAATTTTAATAAAAGTATGTTACTGTATACTCTACATTCAGTGCCATTTCAAAAATCCATCCGTAATAGAATGAAATGATTTACACTCTCTTGTTCACATATCTAAATCAGCTTTCGTCCCCCAAGTCTCCACCAACTATCTGCAAAGTATCCTACAAGGTAGGCCCTATAGGGTGTCAAATCCTCAGACTTAACATTCGTTTAAAGACTCTTCCTAGGCACAAAATGTAGCATCTTTAAGAACCATTAGGCCGGGGGGCGGGGGGGGGGAGTGGAGTTCTTTGTATTTTTTTATTTTTCAAATTTCAAAGTTTTTAATACAAGAATCACTTTATCAAAGAAGTCTGTAATAAGCCTACAGCAAAGTCCATGATGTGCTCTTTACTTTGAAATCATAGTTGAGATAATGAGTTGAAATTTTATGCTTCTTACAGCACCTTTTTATTTTGACGGGAAAAGGAGGAATATACTGCATACTGCTACTGGACAGAAATCAAGCTTCGAAAGCAATGCTTTATAGGTAATAGCAACGCGTTTCAAATTGTTCTACACAGTAAATCAATACCTTGAAGATAAGATCGTCCACGAAATACTGCAAATAGCGGCGGGTGGCACACAAGAAACTATAAGGTTTCAATGATGAATGTGTTTTGTTCAGACGGTTTTTTAAGCGCAGTTGAGTCAGCCTATTTTCTTCGGTAGATTCTGAGCCCACTGGAATTCGTCCAGTCGGGCATTACCATATAAGGGAACTGCGAAATATCAAGACGGTGACAATGCTCCTTCTTGCTCCATACTGTAACGCAGGTCAAGCTACTTTGTCTGGGTCTCGATTTGAAATTTCTGAATGACGTCATTAGAAAACAGGACATAATCGTATATTACCACCAATTAGACGAATTGTTTTCATCACAGAATAGAAGTGGTTTTGTGTCGAATTATACTGAACCTTCATTTGATGATGTGGACGAGTTCCAGATTCAAACAAAGAAATTGTACAATACAGTACGGTTCTAAGGTCCATATAAGGGAACCATAGAGAATATACATCACCATGGCACCGGATCATTTGGCACAGATAACAAGAGGGTACTAAATGACCATTTGCAATTTCACTGTTGTATCTAATCCGTCTGAATCTTAGAAACCATAGCTATGCATCAAGAAAATTTTAAATAAGCGGATGTAATGTTTCTAAGGAAGTGGGAGGAAGGAGTGAAAAATTTTCACGTTAATAACTCATGGAATGCTATCAATCATATGTTTACAAAGGTCAACAAGGATCTGGCGTCTGCATCAGCAAAGCAAATATTAGGGCCTAACACCCCGTGGCATGATCTGTTGAATTTTGCAATATGCATCCATAAAACGGATATTGAAGGTAAAACGACGATGGTAGTAAAGCAATACTACTTATACAGCGTGCTGCCTAATCACATCGCAATGCAGAAAACGAGGCACTACGATTTCCTCTTTGATCGGTCTTGAAGTGATCTTATTGCTTGTTAAGGGACCCCAGCACTAACCCTGATACCATAACCGTTTCACTTTTCCGGAATCGAAAGATAGGCTATTCGACTAAGTGGTTATCTATCTAATTTCAAACTCACTAACAACAACTTTACTAAATGAAAACTTCTACATGTATGCTATTATTTAATCACTCAGTGATGTCGATCGGAAGTCTGTTGTTAGAATCTTCGCCAAAGACTATACGTAGTATGTTTCACGCTCCAGCCAAACCTCTGTGGGGCATCTGATGGCAAACAAGCTGATTTGGGGCTGAGCCTTGGGGCTGAGACTTGGCAATGGCCAGAGAGGGGGCATCGAATAATCCACATTTTTCATCGCGAGAACGTTTTCTGCATCGTCAGAATGATTCCAGTGATATTTTAAGTGAAAGATTTGATGCAAATCAAAGCTTTAAATATCCTGACGTTTTCATTCAGGGCCGTACAAGTCTTTTACAACACCGGACGTGCGAACTATTGGTATGGTGGAATCTCTGTATTTTACTAAAGGATAAAAGTGAAATTCTATCTTAGCAGGCCCATTTACAAGCGCACACTGACCTCCAACAGAACTCGGTTTGAATAAACTGGACTAAGCCATAGCAATGAACCAAGACTTTATATCTAGGTTATGGATGCGACGCCTGGCACAATCATCTTCGTTTCTCCTTCTATATCTCAATATACCAATACACATAAAAGTAGAACTAAGTTCGAATCTCTCCACTAACAATAAAAACAACAACAACAACAACAACAACAATATCAACAACAGCACTAATGCGTTTGACTGAAATGACGATTTCAAGATTGGCTGAAAAGTCATAAAAGCAATGATCAAGTGAGGTCATAACTAGAAATATCTTAAAGCGAATATCATTAAATTGTAAACGGCCAGCATTCAGGGTTTCAAAGCAATTTTAGTATTAGATCACATTTACGTATATACATGCTATGTCTTGTACTTTCGGATAGCGGAGTCATTCATCTCTAAAAGCACATACATTTTACATATGCATTTGCTGATTTGTGGACTTCGAATGCAAATCTGAATGTCAAAATCATTAAGTTCAAATGTCGTCTACCATCCTTATGAGGTCGGGAGGATACATATTCGTACCAATGCTGGGGGGAAGTAGTAAGTGATTGATTAAGGATACGAATGGTGACCACCTTTACCACAGTGGTAGCTAACGAAAGAGGGGAACACTAGTGTTGCTTCTGACTGTGGAAGTACATTTTTTCTGCAAAGTGTTACATTGTTGTGTGTGTGGGATGGAGGATAAATCTGGGAGATGGAAGCATAACAATCCTTGCAAGGATTCATTTTTTCAGCTAATACGTTTCGGCTTCGACAGATGGTGGTGATTTCTACTCGATTGTTGGGACTCACACAAACTACGCAAAGTAACTGGTACGCAATTTTGAACTTGAATGATAGGCTATCTCAACAAGCAAGCAGTCAGAACTTCAAACAAGTGGTGAAGCGTCAACTTTCCCCACTTTAACTTCTCCTTTGATCTGCTTCTCGATGTTCCCATATGTCATTGAAAAATCTATCAAATCCTATGTTCACTAACATCAATAGGCCTCCATTGCCATGTCTGTCCCCAAAGGAGAGAGGAGGAGTTCTCCCCATGTCTTGCCCCCGCATGAATATATTTATACTTCCACCGATAGACAGCCAATGATTGACATTTCAGGTTGAATTGGTTGTTTGTTCTTTAAATTATCGTCGCATCATGGTCTCCTTTCACTTTAGGTGCCTAAATGTACATTTTAGTGTGGATTTCTTTATTATCTAAACCCTCTCTGTCCTTGAAAACTCCTTTTTTTACCAGAAAATTATGTATCTGGAAATTTGTGGCAGTTATTGGACATAGTTTTGCAACACCTCCATGTTACCGCAAAATAAAGGCGTAGCTGTGCACAAGGTACTCGCAGTTTTGATGAACCAAGGATAAAGTAAGTATGTGGGATTTTCCAATAGCTTCAGGTTGAATATTTTGCAATTAGTATGAAGATGGTTAGCAATCATTTTTTGATCTTATAGCAAACACTTCGTTTCGAGTAAACGATTCTGAGCATAAATTTGCATACATAGGAGTTACAACATGTCAAAATTCACCTACTCAACGGACTTTTGCTAGTCGACACCAGTAATTTCATTGGATATAAATAGAAACGTGACTTTTGAAGGAAAGAGGTGTTGGAAGAAATAGTGTATTGGGCGTTGTTTCTCTAGTTAAGTTGTTTGGAACCCTATGATCACATCATTGGATGTCTACTTAGGCACCTCTTGGTTGACCTTTCATTGTTGTCTTTTCAACGAAAAATAGATCGTCTTGTGCAATCACCATGACATGAACGTGTACTCTGTTTCTCTTCAGTATTCACTGCGCTATAGATATTTCTTCAGGAAGTGTTCACCTCGTTCATCTTTTCAGCTCTAAAGCAGCAAATTCTTTCGTTTAATCGGTTTAAGTGGTATCAAGCCACCTCTATTAGAACTGCAACAGAACCCTGTTCCTTACCCATACGGCAAGAGTCTTGAAGGTTATAAGTGGTCATCGACGAGGATTATCCGCCCATTAAAAGTCTACTAATTGATACCCCTGTACAGCTTGATTTAAAGACGTACAATCCTACAAAATATGGTACAAGGGTGCCTTTGGCGATAATCATCACATCCAGTCACCTACTCAAAACTACAAGGTAGCTAATGTTCAATACATCGACTAAAAACAAAGCACCACTAAAGAAAGGAAACACTAATTACAACAGATAGGTAATTCAGAAACAAACAAATCTATGCACTACGGAAGAACTTAACACCTAAGTGCATGGAAGGCTCCCTTAACAGTTAACTACCCTAAATTAAACTTTTTTGATGACTTTATGACCACTCATATTTCTATTATTTTTTATCGATCTTTGGATGCTTGAACCAATTGATGATCATTTTGAGGTAGATTTGGCAAAAGGGTAACAATTTTGGCTAGTCTGCGACGTAATCAAGAACGATAAGCGGATGTTGTAGTTAGGGAATTAGGTAGTGTAGGACGAGTACTCAGGTAGCGTAGGCGGGTATGTAGTCGGCAAGACTAGATACGTAAGCCACTCAAATCTAAATTTTCTATTAAGCATTACTAGCGTCGGCATCCTTTGATGTTATTTTTAAAATGATTTTACTGCCATACATACTATTGAACAACACAAACTTCATCTTCATTGTGAGGTTGTATTTAAACTTGCAAGTGGCTTGCTTGTTGCATGAACTTTGGTGTCATCGTACTTCACATACTCAAAGTAATCTCATTTGCAACTTAGAAATGGGGTATCAGATCCAGATCAAAGTGAGCTGAACAAACAAATTACTAAAACTGAATATCGGCTACTGTAGCAGAGCATATAAAATAACGTCAATCATGAACACAGTAAGCCTCGTGTGAAAATAGTTTTTCAAATTATAATAAAAAAAGCTGTCAAGTGGCCCCTCAGTTTGTTTTCTTTATGCAATTACCATCTTTATCACTCTGCAGAGCCATAACAACGGTTGTTCAAGTTGTGGGGATGTCATACTCTTACTGGACAAAATCTATTCAGTAGATGCATACGCAATAATGGTTTGATTTAAAGCTGGGGCTAAGTAACAGGTGAGACATTTATTCCGTATAGAGCAGTATAGATAAAGAATCTTCCCTGACTCTCACTCCTCTCTGATTATTGTGAAAGCCGCTATAAGTTAACTCGAATGATATTTTTGATATTTCAGCTCAATATTTCAGGAATAATTTGAGCAGGTAAATCATTGAGGGCGAAGGAAACTTACTGACAAGAAGCAGTGAGTTCGTATCGTCATATCTAACGGGACTTTCCATTATTCTTCTGAGTTTGATATCTCTTGGACCTCCTCTTAGGTACCTAATCTGTTCATTAACCGTCTTTATTTCATCACAATTCTGGCAACATCAGCGTCTCTTACAAGCTCTTATCTCAACATATCTTTTCAGTGTCTTTTGAAGTGTCACAAGAAATTTATGGTTCCAGCTGAGAATATTTGTTTTAATAACAAACAATAATAATAAAGTCAAGCATGTAAAGGTAAAAACCGAGAAGTAAACAGCTTGCTAATGTTGAATTAACCTTTTACAGATAAAAAAAGGAGCGGCGTTCTCTTATCTGCAAGCCAAAAAATTCACATGTGATTAAATTAAGGATAAGGTAAACTGACGATAATAGCTCTGCCAAAGTCATGCACATCAATACCATTTATTAGGTTTTTAAGATCTAATTCTTCTTTTTCCCCGTCTTCTTATACCTCTTTCTGTCTGCATTTTCCCTTTGTGTCTTTGTCCTACTTATCCTTTGCACTCCATCCTTGACTCTCTCCTCATTTTTCACAAATACGTCTATCCTGTTCTTCCTCTTACATCTTTCACCTCAAGCGTGCACGTTTGACTCCGCTGCAAATCCTGCGGTTAATGAAGTCACGAAGCACATTAAGAAGTCATGCCCGTAACGGAATTTCCCCTAGATAGACTGCTGGTAGCTAGGTATGTTTAATAAAGTTTTCTGTTAATAAAGGACAATTCCAATCGTAGGCTTGATATTGATCTGGAATCGCCGCAGATGTTTTAGTCATCGACGTTGTGGAAAAGTTAAATTTACTTCACGTCATGCATTTTGTTGTAAAGAGAAAATTACAGTATCTGCAATGGATTCGCAAATTCTTATTGAAAACTTTTTTATCCCGCCACAGACATTGACGCTGTTCCAATACTGCCAGCCATGACAAAGAAAAGTTTTGCTGCATAGATTGGCATGGAAACTGTAATCGGAAAGCTGAACGGGTTCTTTTAGGGATAGAAATAATAGAAGGCATAGAAAATTGCTGAGACTATCAGCCAGGATGCATAGGAGCAAGGCACATTCAAAGACGGGGTACTTGATCTGTCACTTGGGAATTTTAATCTCCGACGAATGCTGAAAATAATACTAACTGCAGGGTGGTCATCAGTTTATGCTTGGGCAGTAAATGAAGCAAACAATTTTGAAACCTATTTTGACATGCAGTGATATATTTTACGTAATTTTCAGTCCAAACTAATCGTTAAAATGCAGAATGTACTTCTTCTTAACTGAATACGTATCCTAAAGCTTTTTAATTACTTAATTCGTGCACCTCACACGACAAACAAAGTTGAACTACAGAGCAATGCTGGTTATGACGCCAAAAAAGGTTTGGTGCAAGTTTTGTTTAGTTTTTTTGTAGAACATACATAGTAAGACAATAGAAATCCATACTGTGTTGTATCAAGGCTTCCTAAAACACACAAATCTTGAAGATCAGCATCCGCTGAATAATCCCCTACTGTAGAAAAAGATTGTCCACGATTTTTTAATTTTTTTAAAATTATATTCACCCTGATCAAGGCCGAAGCCACTTCTAGGAACGGGTCACTTTTCCTTTTCGGATGACGATCTATTCATGCTTACTTTTTTATAATTACTTTCATGCTATTTGTGCTTGCTATTCTTGCTATTCATGCATCTAGTCCCCCCTCTTTCCTATCTCTCGAAACATAGTTTCCCACTTCACGAGAGCAGATGACAGAGCACAGTACCTCCGGGATCGTGGCTGGCCAGCTCAGGGCCGGTTCGAACTCACGACCCTCGGAGTGTGAGTCTGACTCTCTACCGCTATGCCACTAATGTGTACTTTGATACAAAAAGTGGGATAGTCCATTTAAGGTCTTTGAACTATGATTTAAGTACCATTGTAGCGGACATTTGATTTAGATTTATTCAATCTGCTTTGAATGATCATTTGAATAACCTGATAAGTGGACAGAAAACCAACCATTATTTGTGACTGTCATGTGACGTGCACACAGTGTTTTTCCAGAGATAGTTGAAAGGAATTTAAACCATTGTTTATAGTATCCGTCCTTACCAGAGGCAATTTAAAAGTTAAAATTGCGATTAAAATATTTTACACTGATATTTCTGTTTTATTGGTATGGACGAAAACGTATTTTGGTAGTTGAAATTAGAGCGGGGGATACTTTGTATATGAAAATAATGGAATGCATTTTAAACCATGAAATAGTCTCCGTGAACATAAAGAGACTGGAATTCACAGAATTCACGAACAGGTGGTAGTGTTCGAGGAATTTTCTTAATATTGAAGGTGGAAAATGTATGTGCCTTTTACTGGTCACTAGTGCCCTTGTTGTTACAAAGCAAGTTTAGGAGAGGATTCTGATGGGTAAGGAAAGGGTGAATATAGTTAGCTTTATGTATTCCAATCCGTGCGATCAATTAACTATAGAACGATGTCGTCGCTGACGGACTGGTGGAGGGATAATCTACAAAGATCAAACGTCGCAAGAATCAAAGCTATGGGCACGATAAAAGGCAAAAAACTGAATGCAAATTCACATGGACCCCACTGTAACATAGTAAAAGCCTTCAATTCATAACTGAAGCAACTGCTTAAGTGAAATATGAATGAAAAAAGGAGTAAAAGACGTTATTCTGTTTGTGTGTGTGTATATGTGTGTAGGGGAAGGGGGTACAATATATCCCTGTAATGAAATGTTAAAAGGAAGTCATTAAGAAGTCAGAGGTACTTGTATTCCACAGCACTTGCAGCCATAAATAAAACTACAGCAATGCTGTGACATGAAATGGCTGCCTAAATACGAGTGACGATAAATGAGTTGAGATAAAAAGAAAGTAGGGTATTTACTTATACCAGAAATAACCAGAGATATGTATAAATAGGCAAAAGTTTTTAGAAAACGTTTTAGACTTGGAAGAACCCAGATGATAATTACAGCTCCCAGATATATTAAATTGCAGTTCAGAAGAGGGTTAGGAATGCATTTAAATGCTTGAAAACCTATCCAGGAGAGAACTGTGGATAAGAACATGCCCCAGTGTTAGTAGCCATCCAGGTAAAGCTTACGAAACTAGATGTTATAAATCGCTTAAACGTAAATAGTGAAAAAGTCTGAATAGTGACACAAAACTACGAAACCAATATGAAATGCGAGTTAAAGGAAATTTAATATTTTAAGTCATGAATGTGATAATAGTGTCAAGGAACAGTGTAATGTGCTAGGAAGAGCAGCACCAGAAAGCATGCATGAATTGATCCCTTATCAAGAGAAGATAGGAAGACATAAATGGATGGCAGTTAAAAGATACCGTAATATATGAATCAGAGAAAACCAGTTAAGAGAAAAATGTGGAAAAGTATAAGAGGCAGGACAGATAAATTTGAGAAAAAATGTGCAGGAACAAAAGAAGCCTTGATTTCTATGCAATAGCATTAGATATATGACTTAAGTAGAAGAAACCACCAAGCAATGTATAACACAGACAGAAAAATTATGATTAGCAAGAGCATCCAGACTGCAACTGGATTTAAGAGTTATGACGACACACTTTCAAGAGAAAGGGATGAATTCCTGCCGAGTTGACTGAGGTACGCACAGGATCATTTTGTTTATGTTAATAGCCTGCACCAAGAATATGACGACAATTGGGAAGGCCATTTATTGTGACCGATGAATTTTCACATGCTGTGAGTAAGATGAAAACAGATAAATCTGTGACTGAAGCCCTGTAGAATGTTGGTGGGAATAATGCAAGCCCTAAATATGTTCTAACCTGAAGTCATTACAGATGTAGCGAATAAATCATATCGGTACCAGAAATGCTATATTTTATTCAGAATGCTATCGGAAAGAGATACTGAGACGCAGAAAGATTTTTATTTCTGTTTAATGCAGTACGACAAAGCTTTCGATAGAGTCCACCACCAGCAGCGTTTGTAAGACCTCAGGGGTATGGATGTAGATAACGGGGACTTGAGGATAATAGGAAACCTGTGTTGGAGCCATATTGCAGCCATTTTTGTGTATTTGGGAAGCAAAATAGATGCTTAGCAAAATAGAAGTCAGTGGGCAGAAGACATTATCATGATGATTGTATTGTCAAATAACATGGTTTTAGAATAAAACACCTTCTAACTAACTTGCATATATCGTTGGAGTGAAGGACGAGAGTGATGAAGACATACATATGGCTAGAAATATTACACGGCTGTAAGACGTCGATACGAGAAGGAGAATGGTAGTGAAGAAGCAACAGTTTGGGGGGAGCAATTTATAGACCCCTTGGACTTCAAGGAGAATATATTAGCAGATGCTTCGGAGAAGGTTGGTCAGCAAAAAAAGAAAGAGAAAATTGGGCTACAATAGCCATGTGATGTGGAGGGAAGACCTAGGAAATCTAAGCTTCGTTGAAGGGATAGAAAGCATGAGGCTTAGAAGTAGACCTGAACTAACATACATGGACTGAACTGTGACTGCTTCTAGAGCAGGCGTGACAGCTGAGGTATTGCTGTAGATGATGGATGGCAAGAAGCTATGGTCTTCCGTGGTCGCCGACGTCATGGTACATCATTATCGGCAGTTATAACCACAACTTTTGTTATAAAACAAATTGACAATATACAAAGTTCCCCTTACAAAATCGTCCATAGTTAGCGAATGGGTTTTGGTGCAAATCAAATTTACTAAAAAGCGGCAAAACTGAAAAATCCAACAGTCACTAAAAGACAGTTTTATTCAATTTTCTTGGGAAATTATGAGAAAAATAGCAGGGGATAAAATTTTGCCACCCCCCCTTTAAATATAAGGCTATCAATGTTTGAGAAACTGTTAGGTTTATGTATAATGCTTAATTACTTATAATTGATGTATTGGAAAGAGAGCTCTTGAAATTTCATCCTTGAAAAGGTACGAAACAAAAGAAAAAAGAAACGCCGATATTCGAACCTGAAAACCACGCATTCACAGCGAGTATTATACTAATTGACCTAGATATACGCAGATGATTGCATACTTTATTCATTTTAATTTCCACGTCGTAAAGTCACAATCTTCTATAGATTGCCGTTGAAATCAAGCTCTGCGCAGTTTTGCAGACCACCCTTCATCAGTACCGGACACTTGGTATATTATCAGGCGGCAGAGGTACATATTGACCTCTCAACAAGGGTGTTGTCTTTATTTATGCAATTGAATATAAATTCAAGAATAGCTGTGAATTTCGTAAAAGCAAATTTTATGATCTTACGTACCTTGGTTCGTCTTCTCTATCCACAACGTCCTCCTAGAGCCTTGTGATTTGATCACGGAGGAGAGCCTTCCGACCATCTGCTTAAGGTCCGGTTAAACATTTTAAGGTCATAACGAGAAAAAAGTATTTCTTTCACTTGTCGATACAAACATGCTTTTAGCTGATGCTATAAGTAAGCTCTTGACTTACCCATTGGCGATTGCACGGCAATTGTTAACATCGTTTTGACTGGAGTTTTGTTACTTTGTTACCAGTTATACGTTTAATCATTCAAACGTAGCTATACTTTAAATTACATGTTTCCACTTTTGTACTTAAATAAATATTTTAGAGTTATTTTCCGGAAAATTAGTTTTTAGAATCCTAATTCTTCGCTCTCTACCAGTCTGGTTTTCTTCTCATAAAACTCAATGTGAATGTTGATTTTACTTATTTCCCTTTCCACTTCTTTCTTTACTGTTCCTGTTAACTTCACCTCTTGCTTTCATGCTTCTATAATCCAAGAACTTTGCCAATCATCGATGTAAAATGGTACTCGGTTCTTATTTCCTCTCTTCCTTCATGTCATCTCTGGAAGTAAATCGCTTCGGTTTCAGACAAATTTCAAATATCATATACTGTCGTGCCATGATGGCTTTCACTCCTCACCAAGTTACATTGCTGATGATTATTGTTAGTCAGCAGGCTGTGAGACGAACTTTAAATTCGGTATTCCATAGAGTAATAGTAGCAGCAAGTGCACTGAATCCTAAAATTACAAACTTGCCGGGTATGTTTTTATACCTACCATCAATATCTCATATTATAACATACCACATTGCTCCATTGTAATGCAGTGACTGCATTAACAGCCTTGACAAATCAACGAAACCACTGTGCAGTGTGCTGGCAATACCAGATAGCCAATTTAAAACACATGTGCTATGCTGACACATAGGTAAAATTTGGAGACATCAGGTAAAGACTGTTTTTGACTGACTGCCTTTTTCATAGCACTCGAATCTGGGTACCCATTGCAAGAAGTCGGTGTACCAAATAATTCCAGGCTTTTCAACTTCTTTAGCAAAAAAGAATTGCATAATAATTTTTGATGACTAGAGCAATGGACTTTAGTTCTTATGAATGAATTATCGGATGCGCGTGTGTGTGTGTTGGGGGGGGGGGGGTGGGGGGGGGGGGAGCTTGGAGGGGGGGCCGGTGCGGCGAGAAGTCGGCCAAACACAAACATGTAACCAGC
>JAAAKL020001366.1:0-31395 GCA_010016065.2 Carybdea cf. marsupialis auct. non (Linnaeus, 1758)
CGGCAAGCTCATTGGGGACAGCGAGATTTCTGGGTGGATTTACAATCAAATAAGAACTTCCACAACAGAAGAAAAAAAAATAATAATAAAAAAGAAAATAATAATAACAATAATAATGACAAGAATAAAAACAAATAATAATAATAATAACCACGTACACTGCTGACATGAAAATTGAATTCGGAGTCGACAAATGGTGAGATATAGTAATAAACAGGTAAACTGGTCCATACAGATGGTATTAAAACATTATCAGTGGAGGTGGTCAAGGAGATCATCAATGATCAAGACCATAAATATTCAAGTGTTTCAAAGGCTAGCGATATCAAGTCTCAAGAAATGAAGAGCATCATCGGGTAGGAATTTTCGAGGAGGCTAACAATGATACTGAAATGTATTCTTTACAGTAAAAATATGATATGTGCCATTGACACTCGGACAATCTCTGTTGTAATATACAGTGCAGGTATTGTAGGATGGATTGTAAACGAAATGAAAGAATCAGATCGAAAAAGAAGGAAATTGCTCACTCTACAGAGTGTGTTTTACAAAATGGTGATGTTGACAGACTTTACATGAGCAGGAGAGAGGATGGTAGAGGACTGTGTTTTGATGGAACTTCTCTGCCAATATGTGAATGAAAATCAAAAGCCATTTATCAGGGAAGTTGTTATGGAGAAGATGGTTAGTGTTGAGAAAGCAAAGAATGGATTAAATTAAAAAAGGGGAGAAAACTTGATTAACAAGAATCTTCAAAGTGTCCCTTTTACTGACTTACTACAACGATTCAAAAAGATGGGATTGGATAAAGAAAGGAGATCGCAAAAAGCCACCAAAGCTACCATAATGGCAGCATGGCAACAGGCCATAAGGACAAGGGCAGTCAAACACCGTATTGACAAATAGAATGTTTTACCCTCATGTGCACTTTTCGGAGAGAGATATGAATAGATTTCCCATGAGGTATCGGAATGTAAGGTTTTTAAGTTAATACAAAGACGTTTGCAAAATAATACACTGACAACTCTGCAAAGATAATAATCTAGTTTAGTTCTGAAAAGTGGTATAAACACAAGCCAGAAGCTGCTAACCAGATTTAAAACATTAAACTGCTTTGGATTATGCACATCCAAACTGATAAGGTAATAGAACGCTACAGACCAGAAATTTTATGGTGCAACGTAAAAGTTTTTTATTTTGGTTGATCATATGCCACATGACTCGATGAAAAGAGGCAGGTAAAGATAAAAAAAATTTCAAGACTTTAAATGGGAGCTTAAGAGACATTGAAATTTCCATGAGTCTGCCATGTCGCTGTAATCCCTGTGGTTATCAGAACTTCAGGGACCATGTCAAAATCGCACTTCCGAAGGCTCAAACGTTCATGTTGGCATTGCCCAGAAAACTTGTGTTTCGGGAACTGGAAGGATACAGAGATATGCGCCGAATGTCTTAGGTCACGGGTTGTAGCATCATGTCTAGCAAACTTCCAGCATATTACAAACAAAAAGAGTTGTCAGAATTGATTATAATAATGATGATGACGATAAAAATAACAATAATAATAATAACAATAATACTAAGCTATACAAGTTCATTTTACACAAGAAAATGGATCAGTTCATCGAGTAATTTAAAAGTCATTAACTTACAATTTACAAATTTTTAAGCACGGAAAATTAAGAGGCGGAGCGGACAATGGAATAAGAGCGGTGGATTGTTAGTTAGGGTGAACTGATAATTAGTGACCCGAGATTAGGGTTTTACCTTGATAAGAGTTATAGAGGATTAATTTTCTTTTTCTTTGAACTTTTCAGGAGGATCCTTTGCTAGACCAGATTCTAGTCCCCCGCGTGCTTTATTGTTCCTGCAAGTACCAAGATGAGTTTGTACTGACAACCTACATATACAAGGGTATTCTATTGATATTTGGACTGTTTCTTGCTTGGGAGACTAGAAACGTTCACATAAAAGACCTCAATGACTCTAAATATATCGGGATGTCAGTGTACAATGTCGTTGTGTTTGCTACAGTTGGTGCCATCTCATCAAGACTTCTAGACAAGAAGCAGCACTATGAAGAGGCTTACCTCATCCAAGGGCTAGCTGTCTTCCTCTGTACAACTGCTGTTCTTGTCTGCCTCTACATTCCCAAGGTACGTTAACTCGATAATTCCATCTATATTCTGTACATATTTTATCTATATACAAATCAAAGGACTTGCAAAAGTCTTCCAGACCGGTTTGAGAATCGTCGTGGGACGTGAAACTCGGAGTAACTGAGGTAAACTTTTGCAAGTCCTTTGATTTGTATATCTATATATATGTATATATATATATACAATCGGGATATAATACGTGGGTAACATTTAGCAAAAGCCAAATTTATAATCCAATCTATTATGCGTCCGTCTTCGAAGATGCCTTAGTACATGCCGTAAAGCTTGACAAGACGGGTTTGAAAAGATTTGACTGGAAACATTCTTTGGGTAGAAAAACAGAGAGCTATCTTTCCACGTACAGATGCCCCAGAGCTTTGAGAGGAGTAGTTGAAACAAGATTTTCTGCTTTAGAAATACTTTATGCTTATTCTCAATCCTTTAACACGTTTTCCACATTGTTAATAAATTCCATGTTGTAAATTGTATTTTTATACAACCTAAGATATCTTAAATGATTATAGCCCATTAGCAGATGTGCAAAAAATAGAATAATATGAAATCGTTATACTTTGTCATGATTAACTTTGAATGAGTCAAATAGCTCAATTTTTAAAAGCAAAGCACTCTCTTCCTTTATTACCAAAACAATTGGATAAAACCAAACGTTGGAAAATTAATACCGTTAGCAAGAATAAAGCTTGAATCATTTTGATCGCAACTATGTTTCTGTGGTTTTCCCTTTTCTCGCTGAAAATTTAAACATTAGAAATCAATTTTTTTAATTCCAGGCTAGGGAAATTTGAAAGAAACATTTGAACGTAAAAGTTTTTAATTAGAACCAGGACAGCAGGGCAGCAGGGAAAATGAGGTCCTTAAGGGCTTGACGGAAGATGTTTGCGTAACTAGATTTGATAAATACAATTGCGACTATAACTGCTAAAGGGCTTTCTCCATTACCCTGATGCTACAGTTGTTACTTCTCCTATTCCGGTCAAAATTCTACCTAATCACTTCAAATTTTGTCAACGTCGTAACTATTTGACAAAATTGGCCAGGACAGGTATGACATTTATATTGCAGTTGAATTGGCTGCAAAACAAAAATAAGGACTAAATAAGACAAGATTATAATCCCAATATCTCATGAAACATTATCCTATTTCAAAGTTCCCATATTTCACAAACGTTTTAATCTCTTTCATTTGCAGGAAAGTATTATGCGCTCACCTCTATGACAGATGCTGAACAGGAACAGCTGATCAATGATCACTTCTTGTTCGACAAACCAGTATCTCCTCTGCTTACATCTGCTGGTATGGCTCGTGATTGGCCTGATGCACGTGGTATCTGGCACAATGACAACAAGAACTTCCTTGTTTGGGTGAACGAAGAGGACCACATCCGAGTAATTTCAATGGAAACGGGAGGTAGGCAAAATTAAACGTTCTTCTTAGTGCACGATAATTTTATAAGATTTTATAAGATTACCTAGCTAAGGAAACCTAATATGACTGGAGAATGTTGTCTTTTCACCCTTATTCGTCAGATCGTGAATCGCCAGGATCACTGTACAAGTTATGAGCGGATATTTATGAAATTTGATGAATTTGTGCATCGTAAACCCAAAGAACAGTTGATAAAATTTTAGTTTTGTTCGACAGTCAGTGGGCAACATGCCAATGACGCCCTTGAACTTCCGAATAAATGGGACTTTCATTAGATTTATTGCAAGAGTACAACACAGAATAGCGAAGAGATGCATCATACCAAGTTCCCTTTACTTACATAATTGTAGACGTCTTGAACACAGTAATGGCATAGTGTTAGAGTGTCAGACTCACACTCCGAGGGTCTTGAGTTCAAACCGACCCTGAGCTTGCCTGCCACGATCCCGGAGGTACTGTGCTCTCTCATCTGCTCTCGTGAAGTGGGAGAAAAGGAAAAGTAACCCGTTCCTGGTACTGTCTCTGGCCTTGATCAGGGTGAATAAAATGAAAAAAAAAACAACAAAAAGGCGCCCAAAACTCATATTACTGGCAAATATTGGTAAATTTTAACACAACTTCGTGAACATATTTTGCTTATAATCCAAGGTACGTAAACATATGTCATGCGTTCAGACACTTTCTACAGAATAGAGGGAGAAATGTGGGGCAAATGTCTTCTACAAAATCTGTAGTATAATTTCGGCTGCTTTAGGTGCCTTTTGATATTGATATTCGATCCACATATGACCTTAAAATGACGCCATCATGTATTCCCTGCGCTAGTAATGAAGGAAAGTTCCACTTTCTTTTTAATGTGATTTTATTGAGGCATTAATGCACGCGAAAATAGAGGATTTTATTGAGGCATATAGGAGCAGTACTCATGGTTAATAATAAGACAATGCTTTGTTCTTTACTGAGGAACTTACTTATTTATTGTCTCTCTTTCAATTCCGCTTTTCCCATTAACATGGAGTTTGACGGTTTGACAGAGTTCTCCATCTTGTCCTATCCAAGACACCCTCCTCCAGTCCATCAACTATCATGTTGTCGTGTGCCGTCCTCATCCAGGTCTTCATCGGTCCTCTTGCAGGTCTTCTTAACGGTGCCTCCTACGCTAGCACTCTTTCCAGAGCCTATCTTCTGCCCTACATCAAACATGTCTATACCATCTTAATCGCGCTGGTGCTGGCACGTCTCTCAGCTGCCTCACACTACACCCTCGTGTAACTTATTCACTCCTAACCTTATCTCTCAGAATCACTCCTGCTATATAGCGCAACATCTTCCGGTCACAGCTAATCATCTTCTGTTCCATTCTCTGTGTGATGCCTCGAGTTTCAGCCCCATAGAGCAACACTGGCTTGGCGCATGCGTCATACACTTTCCCTATGTTCAGCAGCGTTCTTTATCGAGGAAACACTTGATTTATGAAGGGTAGCAAAAACTACTAGTAATAGCAAACGTAACTACTGTAAATCTGACAGATTTTTAAAAAGTGAAAGGGAGAGTGAAAAATGGCAGGCTCGATGATGAAAGAAATAAAGCCGTCATTCCGGTTTCATCTCTGCTTTTATCCTTAAGCACAATTAAAAGGGTGCAACCTCTTGACTCTAAGAATCCCTGTTTTTTGGTTCCATGACATAAACAATGGGCGTTCTGATGATTATGATAAAATCATATTTGTCCATCCACCTGCCCTAGACCCAATTACTTCACCTCTGCTCATCGCATCCAGCTGAAGGCCAAGATAAGAACCTCTTCGTGTTGCAACTTGGATGTAGTAACAACAGTATCACTCAGTTTTCATAACTACCGCTTGATCAGGGTGAAGTTTGCCAATCTACTGTATTGTGAGCAGGTGTCCCTTTTGTTTTGAATATAACTCCTGCAAAGAGGCCGCACTTTTTATTTTCAAATAAATTTATATGTGTACTATGTTTGATACTTTAGGAAACATGAAAGCTGTGTTTCAGCGATTTTGCGAGGGCCTGCAGCTGTTTGAAAACAACATAAAACAGGATAATCACGAATTTATGTGGAACGAACATCTTGGTTACATTTTGACATGCCCATCAAATCTTGGTATGTACTAATAACATTTAAAGCATGTTAATATGTAAATGGTAATATCGGATACTATAAAATCTTCTTGTCCCCTTCATAATGGGTGAAAAGAGTTAGAAAAATATGTGGATTATTTCTCTGTAAAGCTTCATAATGGATAGCTGGCACCGCAGTTGAAAAAATTCTCTAATTTTATCATTATCCTACAACCATGGTACTCCTGTAGCAAACAGATCAAATGAATCCGACCGATCAAAAAATCATCCTCAAGGGTAAGATGTTCAATCATGTAGCACGATGCATTTTTTGCAGTTATTACGAAGCAGAGTTTGATATTTTGATTTGATTTCCGATGAATGAAGGGGCGTAATTGCAGGGGGCTAGGGGACTAAAGCCCCCAGATTATTTTTATCAATACCATGGCTTTTTGTATACCATCCTCTCAAGAGTATTTGAACGGCAGCAGCCAAAATATAACTTAAGTCAGAATGTGCGTTAGTGGCCGTTTCCGAGGAGCAGTTTTTTAACATAATCTTCGTCGTTTAACTATGGTTGGCGACATTTTCCCACTTCGTCAAATTCAAAATGTAGCCCCCTCAATATTTCTGTCACAATTACAGACATGTTCATGTTCTTGTACATTTAATAAGAAAATAAGATGTATTGACTATCGCCATTATTAAAAAAATATAAAGTGTAAATAAATAAATAAATAAATAAGTAAACAGTAATGATAGTCATATTTTGCGCCTATACATTCCAAATTTTTCCTGTTAAAGATTCTGCCGTAGCAAACAGTTTTGATTTAACTATTTATGGTCTTAACGTCGCCCCAAATTCTGCTAAGGATGCTCTAGCTTTTTCCGTCTCAATTATTCTGTAGGCACTGGTATCCGAGCTGGTGTACATGTAAAACTGGAAAAGCTCTCTAAACACGAGAAATTCGAGTACACGCTTGAAAAACTTCGTCTTCAGAAGCGAGGAACTGGAGGAGTGGATACTGCTTCCGAGAACGGAATCTTTGATATATCCAATTCTGATCGTCTTGGATTTTCAGAAGTTCAGTTAGTGCAGATGGTTATTGATGGAGTGGAGCTTTTAGTTAAGATGGAGAAAGCTCTTGAGAATGACGAGGACATCGGAAGCATGATCCCACAGTAAACAAGAAATACAAACCCAAGTACATCAAACAGATCTTCAACTATTTTGATAATGAAGATGTATTATAGTTTGAAAATGCTGGCCATTTTACTTTGAATAACATGTAAGAATTTATGCTAATAAAATTATACTACATAATGTGAATTCTTAAACAATTAAGTGTAAGTATGTTTATATTGATTATGAAACTATGTACTTGGGAACAACAATGATACAAATTTTAAGATAAATGTATACTGGCTTCGTGAATTGAATATTTTCTGCTGTGTATTTGTTCGTCAGCAAGATACACTGATTAAATGCAGAATGTCCTGTGGTTAATAGATGGCAACGTTGACGTGGTTAAGGAGTAGATACAACAATGATCTCAGTCCCACTTTGGATCATTGAACTCACGAAGGAAGGGTGGCGTGTTTGTGCCACGTTGCACTAGTGGGATCTTGTGTCCTTAATACATACACTGTACTCCTATACCCCAATACATAACCTAGGCCCATAATTACCCTGTAAAGGTTACAGGCACTGATGTTTATCTGCTAATCTCAGCAAACTGGATTCCACTTCAAGTATTTCATAAAAGAAATTCACTCCTAGTGCTTTTACAATCTCTATCATTGAAAATTTCTATTAAAATGTCATACTTCAGTAATAGCAATGTTAAGTAAAGACAGTATTGACAACTTCAATAACAGATGCCTTTGTCGCAAATCGAAATCGTTACACAGTGCTTTTAGGATAACAAAGAGTACTCTGTGAACTTATTTGTCTTGATTTAAATCGTTTTGCTTGTGTACGTTACTAGAAAGTGTTATATTACGTACGTTCTGGTAATCACAACCCCAAGAATGTTGGGTCATTTTAAAAGAAAACTTGTGAAGCGAATGGAATTTTGCAAAAGCTATTATCAGGAATTTGGCACTGATTTGAAAGGTAACTTCTGTAAAATACAATATGTTATTATCATTCAAAATCAAATTGTTAGACCGCAGTCGACGGCAACTCATATGGCTTCTGCCCGAAGGCAGGGAGGGGCGCCACACCTCTTCCTTGTGTTTCCACAATTTGAACCCAGTATGAACTGACTCCCATTTGACAACCTCGGAAGGATGACTCGCTTGGTTGGCGGCCAGCTTGATGGCTCAGTTTACAAGTTGATGAAACAAGCAAATTTTCAAATCGCCCTGAATGGTATTTGAATCTAGAACCTTTGGCACTCAAAGCTACAGACGGAACCTCTGAGCCATCCCGCCGTTATTATCATAGTACCTGCAAAAACTTCATTTCCCAAATCTATTAGAAAAGTATGAGAAACTAAGAAAAGTAGGATTCTTTGCCTTTATATTTTATTATATTGTTACAACTGCAGGCGACTTTTCTTAAACCAAGTTTCATGTTTGTAATGAACTGGCTTGCATAGACTCATAGGAACATCTCCGTTTGATTCCCTTGTTAAGCTTTATTAACGTAAACAGCACAACTACCGTACTGGATGCAATACTCGAATGCTAATATGCATTGCAACATGCAAAACTCAAACGCTTCATCACAACATAAGGCGCATAGGTGGAATAGTGCGCATAATTGGCGCACATCAATGTTTATGCATTAGAGACATTTTTCTGGCGTATGCAATTTGTAAAAATACCAAATGCCAACAAAAATGTATGTGTTGTTACGTGTTTGTCTTTGCTTTAGTAAGTAATGGTTTTACTCAATACAATAATAAACTTGCTGCTGAATTTCAAAAATTCTAACTCCACAAACAACCTGAATCAATACATTTCAAAACAAGAAACACTTATTTAAACTGTGATGGGAAATTGATATGGTTTTTCATCACTATCAAATAACATTAAAATCTTGAATTAAAAAATTTGCAGCAGGCATTGTTTGCCAAACTTCATTCTTCAAAAGGTTCATCTCCCCAAAAATCAAAATTTAACATTTATTTTGATGCGCCAATGGCTCTGTTTTAATCGGATAATTCTAGTCATCTTAGGAGCGGCAGACATGTTAGTTCCAGGAAAGTTGTTTCCAAGATATATCATGTTCCTTTAGAGTTTCTTTTACTGTGGTGCATTATCTTTTAACTGTTGCGTTTATTGATATCACAACATTGCTTCCAGTTCTCATCAGAAGTATGAAAATCCAGAAAATCACGCTTAGCTTGAAAGACATTTTATTTTCCTAGCTTTCGATGCTAACATGCATCATCAACGTACAATATCAATAACTTTACAAGACAAAACTATTTGAAGAGTATAGAAAAATTTTTAATGTAGATACAAAATGGTCTAAAAACTAATAAAAAAGAGTAAGAGAATTCTAACGAAAGCTAAATATTTAAAAGTTAGCATATACAAAGAAGTAAAACAATAGAGGAGAAAAATCCATCTGCTGACAATTTAAGCTGGGCCTTAGTTTGGAAAGAAGTAGACGTTTCATGCAGTGGTGGTTTTGAAGGGTGCGGGGCCCTGGGCGGAAAGAGTTTGCGGGGCCCTATGACATCACACATTTCAAGAAAGCTCAGACATGATTGTACTGCGGAAGTTCCTGAGACATTTAATTCCTTCCAGTGAATACAGTTTCCAGTTGTCACTTACATCCATGAGACTAATATGGTACTCAGACATCCTTGTTTCTTAGCATTAAGGGGCGGGGCTCCCTACAGGTGCTGGCTTTTGGGTCATGGCCCTGTGCGCCTCCCCCTAAAACCGCCGCTGTTTTCATGAATAGGAAGTGAGAAGAACAGTGAGATAAGATATCAAAATCGTGAAAGGAATCTTTGTGTTCAGTGGTCTTATTGTGGTTGAAACAGTAGAGTAAGACAAGTTACTGAGATCTTTCTCTGTTAAAGAAGAGATACCAGATGGTTGCAAAAATTCTAGTATGTAGATGCCATTTTAAAGTAAAATAGGTCCTTAGGCAGAGACGTGATGGAAAACAGACCTAACATCACGTTTAGGATATTTTATCAGTTTTAGTTCTGACTACGAATTGGAAGAGAATAACTTATACATAAGGCAGGGAATTGCACATTAGATGTAAAGGACAACGACCTTCTAATAGGATGTCAGTAAATTTGTTGTCAAAAAGATACGACTACAAGAAAAAATCGACGGGGATAGCTATCCTTTAGAAGGCTGAGGCGTAACAATTTAACACCAATACGGAAGGATAGATAGCTTGATCTATTAGAAAAAATTCGGGCTTAGTAATGGAAGGACAGGACCTTTATTTACAATATCATTTGAATAGAAAAAGACAAAACTATCATGAATAGTTTAGCGGCTCATAAAAGTAGGCTTGTAGTAAAGTGATAGCCAAAACGTAGCATTACAGCAGCTGATAAGGACATCGAAAAACGTGGCACTCATATTCTGTTCTGTTACAAAGTTTAACTTGATATTCCGGTGTCTTGATTTGAGATAGTCCAGAAATAAAAGGACATATTTCTGGTCAAAGTTAGATTTTACGCAGAGTTTCTGTTGTTAGTAATCATTACTCAGTAAGGCTTGTAGCAAACGTATCGCTTCGGCAAAGGGAAAGTTGAGCACTTGCTGTACTGTCCATTGATTGATCACAACCGCTAGCAGTACAAGAAAGCAGACATGTCTCTTCGATATGATCAGCAGTTAGGTTTAATCATCAAAAAGTTACAGTATCGATGGTTGTTTTTTGTTTTAAGTCTTCCATCTCCAAAAATATAAGTGGAACCAGTGATGGCTTTGTGTTATATAGTATTTAGTCCTATAGTTGTGCCACGCAGTATTGATGAAAGTAATATCTCAGCCGAACTGACTCCACGATGATTTCGCGACTTTGTAGCGAACCAAACGTGCAGAAAAGTTCTGACTATTTTTCAAGCCATATCGAGGTTAAAACCTCGTTTTGGATACCTTGCGTCATTCCCGGTCATCTCCATGAAACAGCAACATCCACATGTGTGACAGCCCTTTCAGGTAACTTCGCACATGAAAACATAAACGTGAGCTATAAGCAGAACATATAACACCAAACTATGGAGGAGTACGCTAGAGAGCCCTGGTATGTATCCATTTAACTAACTAAAAGTCTAATGCAGCAAGACCTACACCAAAAAACGTTGCTCAGTGTTCTAAAATCCAAACAAGTGACGCTGCGCTATGGATAGTGGATGGTCGTTCGACTACACTAGCTTCACACATACTTATTGGCATTTCCTTGATCACTTAGTTGCTCTGGTACTATTGCCATCAGAGTTGCATTTTGATTTATGCTGTTTGTAAAATAACACTATAGCAAATATAAACAGAATTTCAAGTGGAAGATAAGATAAGAATACAGCCCAGTGTATAGCTAGATCGACAGACAACAGCCTATATTGACACATAAGCGCATGTTAATAATAATTTCATGAAACGTGATTTAGCTTGGGTTTGCAAATTTTACTAATGAAATATCAAATCAACATGGAATTGACTACCTCTGTAGGCCATGATTTGCAGTTTTTATCCCATAGGTATATATACCCAAAGTTCATATATAGTAGACTAGACCACTATCGATGGAATTTCATCATCGTCATGTTTGTAAGAAAGTTTCGAAGATACAATCGGACTGATAGTGATGGTTATTACTCTGATGCTTGGCAAAACTGATAGAATCTTATATCAATTTTTACTCATGATAATTTTAGGCTTGCATGTTGTCACAATTACACAAGGAACGTGACTAACAGGATTGGTTTGGAGAACAAAACAGAAAAGTTATGACATTCACAAGCGTTGTTGGTTTTAGTTCTTCGCTAAATTCAGTTATGCAGGAATGACACTGGAATAAGTAGCAATACAGAGCATAAGTTTGGTTTAGATGACAAAAATCACTTATCTGCAAATATGAATTATTTCTGCAGATCTAAATAGGAGTAGATAAAACCAGATTGTATAATGTATCATTAGTTCTTAAGAATAAAGTTAACATGTCATATAGTTCTAGCTGAAATAGACCAAGTACATATGATATGTTTTACATTACCAACTTTATTATATGGGTTTTGAAGGCAGATGTACAATTTTTAAGACCATATTCTTTACAATATCAACCTACAGATCCTTACAGTTGTACTCATGTTATATTTTATCTCTCATTTATTAATACAAAAGTAATTTCAAGTATATGCTGATATTACTATAAATCATCAAGTTTTAATGCTGTAGCAGAATTTCTGATAGATTATACTACCCATTTGTACTTGACTTATTAGACACATACAGAATAATCATATGCATGCTATTTTACCAACAAGTTTTGAGCTCCGCCAGCACTGTTTGATATTGCAAATAACAATGTTGCACTTGTAAGATGTTGCTCTTGTGTAAAGCTGTTCTATTATGGTGAAGGCAGGATAAAATACACACTTAAGGTGAATTTCTTCAATAAACACTTGATGAAGCATCATTAGATACCCATTAACCATTTAATTCATGTTAAATGTTTTGTACTAGAAGATTTACACAAGAATATGAAAGAACTTCTGGCTATTTTATTAATGATTTGGGTTGTACATGCTTTATTAGCCAAAGTTACTAAAATGATATACACTTGGCTTTGAAAAGTTATGCATGTATTGAGAGCCATATTTGTTGTCTTGACAGTGGTAAATTTCACTTACAATGACAGGGATTGAATGTTTCAATATCACTTCAATTATAAATTGTATTTTTAACCGATCATGGAAGTCCATCAATTCCAGTTAGCTTGAATGAGATTTACACATGTCATTACAAATGGATGTTTTGCCCTTGGCAAATAGACAGGAAAATGTTGCATTTGGGTTAAAATCATAATGTATAGTACAGTTATGTACACATTCAGCTGTATTCATGTCATGAATAAAAAGGAGGAAAGATACATCCATTTGCCTTCATTAAGCTGTTTATATCAAAGAGCTGACGTGGTCTAGTGGGTCAGGGTTCAAATCCCAGATGGGCCATTGGTGATGCCAGGAAGGGCATCCAGTTGTAAAGTGCTCTATGCTCCAGTAACAAGTTCCATTTGTATGGGCACCATCAAACCCCATTTATGGGAAAAAATACGTTAAACGGAGAAAGTAAAAAAAATCTTATCCCATCTATCTACAATATCATAGATGATTCTGTCCTATGGAAGAAAACAGAATTTTATCTTAGTGGGACAGAATAACCAATGATTTTGTAGAGGATACATAACTGCAGTAGCATATAGTTACAGTTGAACATGTAGCAATCACAAATACTGAATGTTCTTGGCATGTTTTCAAGTGACAGGTTTCAAGCAACTCACATTTGTTATTAAAAGTCTAGAGCACAAATTCTTTAGGCTTAGGGAATTTATAAATTTAGCATGTTTCTTTGGCAATAAATAAGAGGGACCCTCAAGGTATTTATGAAAAAAAACAAGACAGGTTACAGTACCAGTACGTTCAGCTTCTATCTCTGACAGATATCGATATATGCAGGTTGTTATTGTGTTACAGTCATTGACTCAGGAAAGGTGCCTGTTTGAATTAAAAGCAATAATACCTGTAGGATAATTACGATGATGCTGTCTTTACTTCATGTACTCCCCCTAAAAGGGGCTAGGGCTTTGCCCTTAAGCATTAGACTTGTCACTGGTTCATAGAGCATTTAAAGACCAAATGTCCTTCCTAGTGCCACAATTGGCCCCTCCATTAATCAAACCTTGACCCTCTAGAACTGAAAGCAATAATGTGCCCACTAGGCCATGGCATGTAGCTTAATTCAGAAGCCTAATAGGATACAAGTTGGTGCATCTATTCAAGTCCAAGACTTTCCACTAGCAAGTAAATGAAGCTGTGAAAACAAGGTAGCTAGGTAGGTAAGTGACAATTCTGCTACCTGTTCAATTTTGTATTTTTTCATTCTTATGAACTATATGTTAATAACTATTATTTTTATATGATTTATATCTAAGTCCTTACAGAATTGTGGATGACTGTGGTGGAGCATTTGCCATGGGAGCCATTGGAGGAGGTATCTTCTCTTTCGTAAAAGGATGGAGAAATTCACCTCCAGTAAGTGCTTTATATCAATGTGTTAACAGCACATTTGGATATGTGTACCATGTCACCAATCATTCTAGAATCATAAAACGTCTTTATGACAATGCAGTCTTATCAGCCCAGTACATAACCAGGAAGAGATTTTCTTTTTGCATACTAGAAATTGTTTGCTTGAAGGAGAATTGCTAAATAGAAACACAAAGGCTGTTTACACATAAGGCAACCATTCTTGTAAAACTGAATTGAAAGTGCCAGGCATAAGGAGTACTTAGGTTAAAATTTAAAACAATGCCAATTTGAATTAATGCTTTTTAAATAGGGGAGAGTGATAATACCCTGATGATTCAGATCTATGGATCAGTTCAATGCTTAGAAAGTATACTGTTTACAAGCTGTAAGAGACTTTCAAACTCTGTTTTCTACTTCGTGAACTGTAACTAATTTGAATCACAGTAGTTTTAATTTGCAGTTAGTGGTGTACACCTAGTATCTCTTTTCCTGTGCACTTTAGGAATCCAGTTGGATGATGTTTGTATTTGATATAAGATCTACTTCTAACATGGGTTTCTTTAAAAAGTGGTGGCTAACCCATTTCACATTTGGAATATACTGTCAGCATGTTTATACTATAAATACTTGACAAACCCTACATGGGCAAATTTTCACTTTTTTGTAGTAGGGCTTATTCAAGGGGAATCTAGTTTAAGGATGGGGGCTTAAAGACAATATATATGAAGAATAGGAATCAGTTTAAATTATTGAATATATTGTCTCTTATTTTATTTTGAAAGTTTGTTGTTTGGTCTCTTAGAATATGATTTGTTCTTTGTTTTGGCACATTTGTAAAGTGTCTGCTACAAAGTGTATTAAGGAATCCCATTTTAGTCACATTACAGGCTTATTTCAATGTCGGATCATACTTTTCACGAGAGATAAGAGTGCCAATTAATTCTTCAAGGGTGGGGACTTTGTGCCTTAAGTAAAATTTTTACATGAGGGCATATTGAAGATCTTTCAGTAGTTTTGTAGTTTACATACTGAGTGTTGTTTCTGCTTTGACATTGTTTTACACAGTAGCCACTAGAGCATGAATTGATATTGACTGTGAACCTCAGAACAAGTGGCATATCTTTGCGATAATATATCATTTGGAAAACAAGGTTCTTTAATATGCATTACTGCATGAATAGACTTGATATCTAATAATTGGAAATACTATTGTACTCCAGGGTCACCGTTTTCATGGAAGCATAGCAGCTGTAAAAACTAGAGCCCCAGTTCTAGGAGGTAAGTGCTTCAGTCATTACAATAAGTGTTGCAAAAAGAAGCTGGGAACAAATGTGCATTTATGCTATTTCTTATCCAAAAGTGTAAACATTTTCTGAACTCGAGAATTAACTGGTTGATAGCATCTTATATATTTGAGGATGAAGTAAAAGAGACATGGAAGGACAGTAGTGTGAATATCAGAGTTTTATATATTCCTGCTTAAGCTGTAGACAAAAGATTTTGATGCAAATCTTATGTCCAACTTGCTCTGACTGTCTTGCAAGTAGGACTTTTCACAGCATAGTATCAACTTTAAAGAGATAGTTCAGTTGTTAGAGCAGCACACTGTGATGTTAACATTCAACAGGCTTTGCACAAATTGATAGGCTGGATGACAGTTCTTCGATAGTCAAATTGCATAGTGCAGAGAGACTGGTCTCCAGAACTGAATGTTGATGTCCATTAGTGGATGATTAAGAGCTGATGTGGTGATAAGTGAAAAAGTGAACTATGATATCATAGGTCACCATGGTTCAGTTGTCAGAGGTATATGCTGTGATTCCATGGGTCCTGGGTTTGAATCATGGTTGTAAAAGTTTTATTTTTCTCAAGTATTTATTCATTATTGGTGACAATGAATCTAACATTCTTTGTCAGCCATAAAGTGCTCTATGCTCTGGTAGAAGTCTATGTACCTGGGTATGGCTTAGCTTCTTGCAAGTGTAGTGCACATTGTTAAAGCAACACGATTATCACTCATTTCCATAGAAATTATCCTTTGCTGTATTACAAATAATTTTTAATAATATGTACGTCTCTTGAGTTTGAATAATGGACCAAAGCAAAAAATTATTCAGTTGTTTAGCAAGGTATATTGATTCCATTTCCATTGTCTATGTAGGTAACTTTGCAGTGTGGGGTGGCATGTTCTCAACTTTCGACTGTTGCCTTATGGCAATTCGAGGCAAAGAAGACCCTTGGAATTCCATTGGTAGTGGAGCTTTGACAGGAGCTGTACTTATGGCACGAGGTAATTATTGCACTAACATATGGATTCAAGAAGGGAATAGAGAAGAACCCGCAGGGGACTGTGTTTAGCATTTGCTATAGAATGAGAATCCTAACATGCAAATCTTAAAATGATACTTGATTTGCATTTGACTTGTTCACAGGTAATATGATAATTTATTGCTATTAAAAAAACAAACATGAAACAATCACAAAAAATAATAGCAAACAGTGTTAGATTCTTTAGAGAAGGCTTTTAGTAGCTCCACAGCTTGAAGAACACAATGTTAGCCATGAATGGTGAATAAGCCATGAAATACCGTTCCTAAAATTGACTTGTCTTTATTGGTGACCAAATGTCATAGATTATAAACTGGTTTTTACTTTCCAAGCAAAATTATCAAGTTGGGGGCATTCCTAGTCGTCCCTCGGGTGTTCACTACTGATCTTGTGCTATCGAGCTAGCTATTTGGATCATGTATCTATACGTATATAAAAAGTTGTATTGTAATTATGCTTTGACTTATTTATTTTCATTTGTTTGCCTTGCAGCGGGCCCATCTGCTATGGTTAGGTCAGCGGCGGTCGGCGGTATTCTATTGGCTCTTATCGAAGGTGTAGGAATCATGATTACACGCATGACAGCTGAACAGTTTAAACCAGGTAGGCGTCGGTTCTGTTGTTTTTTCTGCCATATTCAATTATCCAAGAAAACAGTTAAGTGGGGCATTTAATGCGTCTAATCTAGTTACAGTTGCTCAAGGCAGGTGAGCTACGAGTTTGTAACATCCAGAACGTGTCGATTATCAGTCCCACCTGCTAGGTGATATCACAAACTACAGGCTTAGCACTTGTTTTGGTTAAATTTACCTGTTGACTTTAGTGCACACTTACTGAAAAACGAATCAACTCAACGCTTTATTTAGAGCGTCATGGTTAGAAGATCGGAACTTGACGTGTTTGAGAGTTTCCATTGGAAATAATCAATATAGTGCGGTGCCACTGTAATTCGTTGTTACTCGATCTACCTATGGGAAAACGGATTATATTATGGACAGAAGTCGGGTGGATCAATGCGACTGTTTTCAGTCACAAATCGTCGGTACATGTATAGTAGCCACAGCGCATGCTCCAAGGAATTACAAACGTGGAATGGAAGCCGTGAAGTCGCGTAAATCTCTTTATCCGCCATGAATTTGTACGTCGTCTATTCAATCAAGTGTTTCACAGTGCTCCTTGTAGTCCTCAGTACCCATATACGAATATAGAATTAACCTAGATGTTCTCATTCTCGAAACTTTCTATTACTAGACGAAGTGCTTGGGCCCGTAGTAGAAAGTAAGGGACTAGATCGATAGTAAAGGGGATGATGACATTAGTGGATATCAATTTTGGCAGGAAGGTGAATCTGCTCGCTATTGTTCCCACTACTTTGTCCGGGAATTTCTCCGTGATTTTCTGTTACTGATTATGAGAATTTGAGTTTTGCTGATAATTGGAATCGGCCGAGGAGAGTAAATCGTTGTTACAATAAGTGAAATGATAGTAATTTTCAGAGTGTTTTATATCCGTGAAGAGCTCAAATACCCCTTTTTGGTTTCACTAGCAGTTTGATGTGGTGATTCGTGTTGAATAAAGGTGATTACGCGTCACAGTGAAATAAACCGACATGCAATATCGTGACCACAGTTTTTTTTGTAATTTCCATCACTAATTTTGAGGATGATTGATTTTGTTCGAACGTTCACGTGATAAAGAAAAACTTAAAATTGATTTATTATACACTTCTTAAGTTGGGCGACATAATAGGTAACGATAAAAATCCCGACTGAAATGGAACAAACTTTTTTGACTTCGTCCTGCTGCAATTTGTACCCGAATTTTTGATTGAGGCATGAAAAAACAACTCGGAAACTATCGACCTCTCTTAAGACAGAACAAAGACAACTAGCTATGGGCTAGGTATTCTGAAGAAAAGCTGTTTTGTTGGACGTATTTGAGAACTGTCTTGCATTGTGATTGTAACGTTCCTTCTCTTGTGCATTAGCTGATGATTCTGCTTCGTCAACCCCAATAAAATCGGTTTAGACTTTCCTCCACCTCCTGTTAACTACGTTGATTACGAGTTTAAGTGTAGAATTGCCAGTACCCAAATCAAAGCTGTCTGTGTTGGAAAGTATTTGGTGTGGTAAGATGTGTCAATACAGTTGATAGGGAGCTACGGGGGTGTAACTGCCCGATTGACTAGAGCTCTGTAGGTTACTCGTAAATTTGGTATAATAGCTATCGTTCCAGTAGGTGCCTGGTGTTTTTAGTCGAGCTTTTGGAGCTCCCATAGCTAATCCACCCGTTATATTGCCCTAGATTGCTCTCAACGCCCCCGCTTTTAGGGAACGGGCTTTCTACATCAATGATTGTGCTTTACTGCCACTTTTTCCGCAAAACCTCATTCTCTTCATTAGTTACCTACGTTCACATGGTGCGATGGTAAACTACGTGTACTTTTAGTTTTTAAAAATAAGCAGACAAGGCTGTCTTTCAGAAACATGAAAATATGCACATAAATGTATAAAGTGGGCCAGGCGCCTGTCTTATCGTGTATGTAGTCTCGTCGTATGCTCCTCATATATACTCCTTTTACTGTAGTGTGCAAATCACCCCCCATCTCCCCTCCGGTTTAAATTTGAATTTCAATTAAAATGAACACACGTTTCGCGTCATTGACCCCCTAAATAAGATCCGCTTTAAAATGCTAGTTTTGAATTAATGAACAGGGCTCTTATTAGGCCATTTATGGTATTGAACAATTTACACATTAATCGTAGAAATGCTTCTATGTGGAATCTCGAATTCATGCAGTCATGCGTCTTGTTAAAGTTTTGCAGTGACTATACATGAAAAAACTAGACATTGTTTCTGCATTGCAGGGAAAGAGGGGAGGGGTTTAGGGTGAGATGCTCATTGGTAAACAATGTTAAGATCTTTGAAAAGTGTTGTTTCTTAGGTAAGATCGGCCCTTCGTTATATATGGCAATAGGGTAGTAACATTGGAATTGTATTGACATGGGCAAAATACAGTGGTTCATGTTTTACTTTCATTGCAAATGAAGATGTATTTCACATAAACTACAACGAGAATATTTTCCAGAAAGACATTAAAGGGGGCTTAAAATTGGATCATACGCAGCAATAATTCAGTAACACTGACGAAGCCAGTTCTTTTGCTTGGACTCCATTTGTTTTTCGTTCCTTTGTTTTATTGTTAGGGGTTTCTGTTGTGGCCATTAGTGTTACTGGTACAGTTTTTTTGCTTTTTAAGTATTGTCACTGTCAACGAGTAGGTCGTCAAGTTGTTATCTTTAGCAGTATTTCTCCTTGTACTCTAAATGTCAATTATATCAAATAATACTTTACAATTATTTGATACGGATCTTTTCCGTTTTATTTCACGAGTATTAGATAGACAACTATTAAAAGTTTGTTGATGGTACAGAACAATAAAACTGCACGAAGTAGCGAAAACATTTTTGTACTTAATTTAAAATTTTCGATGAAAAAAGCTTTTAAGTAAAAAAATGTGTTCGCTACTTCGCACAGGTTTGGACAGCTATTAATACATTGCTATTTTTGCTATCTCTTAAATACTAGTTATGCCTCAGATGCCTCCAGATCCAAGCCAGTTGCCACCGAAACCGATCACGCCAACTTCTCCATCAACCAGTTCACAGTCGGAGTGGGATCAACAGCCGCAATATCATTAAGAGGCCATAGTCCGTACCTTAAGGTTGGTAGTAAGATGTCTCTAGTGAATGTCGTGCTAATAACAACACACAAAAATCGTATAAGAATTAGGAATATTTGTTTTAATGTTTTAGCACAGTTAGCAAGCAGAATGATTACACAAACGGTAGCTTTAGTCGCTGTCCAGGCTGCTGATACGCACGCGCAAAAAGAGGATTCCCTTAACATTATAGTTTTCAGCTAAGGTTCTACAACCTTCGGTGCTCACAGCTAACGTTCTGGGAAAACGTTGAAGGATTTTACACTTTATATAGCCTCTTAAGTTGATTTAGCTCAGCCTAAACGACTTTGAGGTTTTAAGCAACGCCTCACAAGTATTGCAGAGAACAGTGAACTTATGGCAGCGCTTGCCATCGTTATTCGGGGCGCTTTCTTGTTTATAACAAGAGGCACTGTTAAATGCCATCATAGCCAGGTCACAATTATGCGCATTGGTGCGGTAGAGCAGGTTTGATATTTTCTGCATCAAAAGTATTATTAAAGTGAATCTAGAAAGATGTGAACTTTGACTCTGCTGCATTAACCACTCGTCCTCCCTCTCATAATGATATCGAGAACAATTAACCATTTACGACATTTTCTTAACGTGTTGAGTACATAAATTTATGGTTTTAAGTAAGAGTCGATAATGTTTACCGTTAGTCGATTCCCTATAAATAGATTAACTGTGTTACTGATTTACGGCAGTTATTTTAGCTTGTTAGCAGGTTTAGTGATGTATTGAGTTGGTTATCAGTTAATGAGGTCAATGGCGTAATTAGTTGTTATTTGGAGTCGAATGAAGGTTGACTTAACGAAAAACACATCATCAATCTGCATTGAAATTCTCCGGTTGCAGGTCATATTGTATTCGTCAACAACTTGGCAAACTTGGAGCCCAGGAACAAAGTGTCCGATGGCCTGACCAGGGTGCATTCCAAATGCGGAGAAAGGTGTTCCAGCACGCATTTGGAGACGGGAAGATGGATCGTCCTTCCTCTTAAAATCTCGCTACCTTCGTGGACAGTAACTTAGATCGCTGCTCTGTATCATTTGTTAATAGTGAAAGGACGTTAATATTGTGTTTATACTGCCAATGGATATGTCAATTAATGTGATGAAGATGAATTTGATAGTGTGAATAACTAAGCGTTTATTGTGCGTGAAGCCTTACGATCTTAACATTCGTCCTAGTTTGTGAAGTCCGCTGTATTTCAAAGCAACTCTTGGTCTAAATATACAATTTTTCTCTACACTAGATGCTCAGTTAACACTTAGTTTTGTGGTGTAAATTATCGATATTCCAGTTTATTTCCGGTACCCGATTATGGCGTTAATAAGTTCTTAAGTGCCAATTCCCATTCTCAAGCTTCTGAAACACGTGACTACGTGGTGCTCATCTACCAAGCTATTCATGCCAGCATTAGATTATTTTGAAGTCTATTGAACTTGCTGTGACTTTTATGTATTGCGATCTTTGGTACAAAATCACAAGATTGAATTAAGTAGCGAAACCAAATTTTCTAGCAACAGACATCATGGACATTTCCCTGCCCCAAACCACGCAATGTTTATTGTATGTTAACCTTCCGCCACCGTGCGCTCATGACGTCTTAAAAACTCGGTTTCCAATATAATACTTCTTCGAAATAGTCATGTTGAAGATGACATTGACGCTACAATGAAATTGAAACGTCACTTAGCAAGTTCTATCACCTTGAGATGCTCTTTTGGCTCATTAATTGTTCTTCACTTATCATCAGACTAACACACGATTGGAAGGGGTTTTTATTGAACACTAGCATGGTGTATTTTAGGCGGCAAGATGTGGATGAAATTCTGCAATGTTTGATGACGTCATCGGTGAATGATCCCAATACATGACAGAGACTCAACCGCTGGACACCGAGCAACTTTGTAGATTCTAACGACAAAGTAGTCTTTACGGGTGATTCAGCAATAGCTGAAGCTTGCGAAATTTTGCTCCTGGTTTCTGTTTTGGAAACATTTGATTTAGAGCTTTTTCACATAAGGACAATTTATAGATGGTACCTCGAAATTTTAAAGCACAATGCAGCGAGGTAATCTTGGTAATTGCCCTCGGATTTTTCTTATGCGAAGCTGCTTAGATTCATTGAAAGTGGTACGGCAGCGCTGCTGTGTCATACGAATTCTTTATCGTCGGTAGCTATGTTTGTACCAAAGAACTACGTGGTGCTTCTTTAAAGCTAGTGGGTTTCGCATGTGGTCGTGCTCGATGTCCCTTCTCTATTTGTTAGCAAGGGCCTCTATTGATGATAGCGACATTGATGATGAAAGCGTCATGGAACGATGAAAAACGGTTAGAATTATGAACTTTTTTTAACAAACTATCATAAACACGACAGAAATGGGGAGTTCGTCTAGATTTATTGACCCTTTAACTTGGCATCGACTCTATGGCTTAGAGAATAACTTCGTGCCTTGTAGACGCTGCTTGGGTTGGTCTGCATGCAAATAGACCTATAATAGTCGACCCGGGGTCGAGGTTTTTAGGAGCTTTCACTCTTCACTCAGAATTGTAAGCTTTCGAGGTAGAACAAAGGATACCCCATCATTGCTACGCCAAGAGTGTATTGAGAAGTGAGCGGGACCTACCTCTGCGCTAGAATCGAGATAGTAATCAATAAAACAGGAGCCCATTGGCTTCACCTGCTGCTTCTTTTTTTATTCTTTTTCTGGGATTAAATGGTGTCTGGCAAGGGTATATTTCATTGGTCCTAGAGTAGACTACGGAAACTGCATATGACGAACTCTCGTCTTGCATAATATCTGTTTGGTGTTTTCTTATAGCCACAAATGCTCAATGTGGATAGGGTAACTACAACGGATCTATTATAATCATCATCATCTTCGACATCATAATCACCTTTACCGTCGTCAAAATAATAATAGTAATAATAATAATTATCATTATCATCATCATCATTACTATTGTCATTTATACTTTTATGTCATTTCTACATCCACTTTCTGTCTGACGTAAGCTGGCAATTGCAGAAGTTGTTAATGCGAATGGTTATTTTAAATGGCTTTCTAATCTGCAGGTACTTCCGGTCCTTCCAACAACAAAGACAACTTCTTGTCTTGACGTTATGTATTAACAACTCCTCTCCAAATTTTTATTTTTTACTGTAACCTGGTAGATTTTGATGTGTGCCATAGACGCGCATCAGAGTTAAGAATCTTATACCAAAGCATGCAAAAAGAGGAAGCTTATTGTACACTTGATGTCGAAAAGAGAGAAAGCCTTACCATTGATGTATCGTGGTTTCATGTTATTCCAGATATTTCTTCTCCCATTGTTATTTACTTTTAATAACATTTGCAGAGGGGCTTGAATAAAGAACAATGATTTTAGAGAGGACCCGGCTCTTTTCTAAAAACAGTTCCACTTAATAATCGCTAGGTATGAGAGAACAAGTTTTTAATTGGAGGAGATTTTTATTTGTATCTTAGCCGGAACGAGAAGTATTGTTTTACTCCTGTTTGTTGTTTAAGTTTCGTTCTGGTAACTGACTTCTCAAGGGAGCTGAACTAATTGAATCAAGTAGAGAATATTGAAACACAGAAAGCCGTGTTAGTTAAGGTCTCGATTTGATCCTATTGAAGATGCTCATATCGCGGTGGCGCCCGCATGGAAGACGTGATAAAATTTGTGTATGCTCAGGATAGATAAATCATTGAAGTAATCGATATAAACTCTTTTATTTTAGCAGAATCACACCTTTCCCAAGAATAAGGACTTTTTGTTTGACTTTATATTGACTCTGTGTTTTAAATTTTTCTTAAATGTACAAGAACTTAGTGGCTGGTCAGCCTGAGAGCACATGCCTCTCAGTTTCAGTCAGTGGTGGGATGGCGAACGTATTGTGTTTTTAACTGCGCAGCAAAATAAGGCTAAAAGCTTTTACTGAAGTTCTAAACGGAATCCAACATCGGTCAAAGAGAAACTGTTTTATGCAGACAACCAGAATGTCAAATATTAGAATGATTTGTATCACCGGTATGTGCTGTAGACATACCATTTGTAGTCATTAAGTTCATACTGCGTTCCTCGTTATCTACAGCATCTCTAGAGTAGCTAAACTGAACTATCAACTACTATCCATGGCATAACTCTGTCATCATCTCTTAACATGGTGTAAATCATTATTCTCCGGGTGAGCTGATGTTGTCGGAGGTTATTAGCACGGCAATCTCGTGTGTTCCCAATCGGTTAAGATCAGATAGGATTTGCTTTGTTTTTAGCTTGCTTTGCATTCAGTGTAGCTCGACCGCAATCTTTAGGCCTACTTGCAGATTAGTCTATTTAACCTGCTATCTACATGCAGTTATTTTTATTTTTTGAAGAAGTAGTGTCAAAGCTATTGCGATTCATTCTCAAGTTTGGAGTTGTTACTATCGTCTCAAATAACATCGAAAAACCACAATGTGTACTTTGCATGAACGTTATGTTTGCAAGGTCTATGGAGCCATTTAAGCTAAAATGACACTTGTCAACTTTGCATCATGAGTACAATGACACAGAATTTTTTAGGGAAAGACAAATAGCTTGAGGCGATCTCAATTGTATTCTTTGAACTATTCCAGAAACCAGATCGAGCTGCTGTTTAAGTGTCATTTTAGTATATCAATGCAGATTGAACTTCCTTTCATCTTCAGTCGTCTAGCTCATTTTTAGAGCGCACACCTCGCATGCGTGGGTTGCTAGTTCGAATTCTGTTGATACCATAAACTCTGTTTATCCATTATCATTTTAAACTGATAATTTCAACTCCCCCTCCCGCAACTAGATAGGTATATAATTATTAGGTCTCCTAAACCTCAAATATCGTGTTATTAAAATAAAATCCCATATTTCCCCTTTTTGATTTACCTCAAACAATTATGTGAGTAGCATTTTACAGGATTTTTCACATTTAATAGTTATTACTTTTGTTAGTATTTAAAGCAAAAAATGTTTTATCGCTTTATTGTAACTGCACGATTTCTTAACGTACAGTGTACAGAATACATAACAGGCTCAATGCACCTGAAGGAGCTTCCATTGTGATGACGCAAGAGAAAGGCCGACATAAGCAATTGAAAAGATGTTCTGTTCAAAAGATGAGGCTCAGTTTTCTTGGTATATCATTATTTGGGGGTGGATCTCGAGTCTTTGTTGTAAAGGGGATTAGTATGAAAAATCTATGTGACGAGGAACATTTGAGTCTGGATAATATCAAGATGGAAGAAGTGAATGAGGTTCGCTGTTGTGGGAGAGGATTACTCCAGATGACAGACAGAATTTATCACAATTCGTACCGTCTTTGGTCAAATAATATATGCATTGTCTTATCACACACCTCAAGGTAAAGACCAAAGTCTAGTTTGCTTGATGCTGGTCAACTATGGAACATCCCTCTAAGCTCAGTCTATTACAGTAGAGGCTTAAGAATCAATAACACGATAGTAACGCAATTGCTAAGATAATGAAGGTTGAGATTTTAAAATTCCAAGTTATTATTGCAGATTATAGCCTCGTGACACTAACGGTTTTGGGTTGCCAATGCTGATTAAACGAAAACTGTTCATAGGATTTGTAAAACGATGATCAGAGTAAACGTTGCCAAGGAGACTCTGGCTCATTGTTCCTAGGGTTATCTTTGGCCACATGATCAAGTTTTATTGGAAATTATATTTACTGTCTTTCTGCCATCGACAACAGATTGGTTATCACTATCCTAGAATATCTTGTTTTTGTTCATTATCAGGTGCATGGTTGTAAAGTATTTACGGGGGTTGAATTATGATAAAATGATTGTTACTTTTTATCAGGGTTGGGTAGTTGGACTCATGGAACAGTGGGTGTGATTTGAGACAGGCAGTTTACTGGCGCGATGTTGGGTCCTTGGCATAGGAACTTTATTCCTGTTTCCTACTGCAAAACAGAGAGTTCCATGCAATGTCTATTGGCAAAAACCTTCGTTGGCTAACATCAGCAAACTGTATTCCACTCCGTGGAATCGTACCGAGAAAACTTAGCTTAACTTGAGTTCAGTATAGTAGCACAGCAATTTGCCAAATACAGAATGTTTATATTCTCAACTTTATCGATTCTTATTGGCCCCTTCAACTTACCTTAAATCTCATATTTTATCCTTACCTTCATACGTTTCGATCTTCTTCGTTTTGTGTTGAGCTTCTTAATTTCGAATTCCTTTCGAATTGTCAGTCCTGTGATTCCGCTATTTTCAAACTTTACAAAAGCAAAGTATTGGAAGATATAGTGAGACTTCTTCTTTTTCAAATGTCATATTTACAGCTACTGCGCTCCAAAGTGTCTTTAAAATTCCCTTCTAATCTTCAGTCCACTAAATTCAATAAAACCATTCACAGTTCGAACGTTTGTGTGTGTGTTTCCCTGCTAACCACGAATATTTCGACCAAAAATAAACTACGTTGGCGTTCTCAAGGTCTAGTTCTTGTTAGCCTAAATACTACATATATTCATCTTCCATTATCAGGGGCTGTTTTTATTTTAAGAGCCATTTTCGAGTTGTGTGATCTGTGCTGTGTTGACATCGATTAATCATAGCTGATTTAGCAGAAATGTGCCTCGAGAAGTTCCGTTTGTGAAGTGTTGAAGCGTCAAAGGCGTACCTCGCTCTGCAGAAGCAGTCATTCTATGGCACTGTGGAAGAAGCTTCCATCTGCGGCGGTCTTCTTGCCTTTTCTTTTCGTTGGAAAGAGGAATAGCCTATTAAAGGAATAAGATGAATCAGTTTTATTAGTGAAGCCTAGAGGAAGAATGTATTCTAAAATGCACAGAGACAATGAGTGCCGATGTTAACTGTTGGTCTCGTTCATTGGGAATATAGCGCTCGACATTTGCAGTGACACAAATTATGGATATCAGGAACTGGGGCGGGTTAATATCTATGAGTTCCAAACCTGTCTTAACCTACGTTCTAACTGCAATTGCAAGGGCGTGTACGACCAGCTTTAAGAATATGCTTCAGTTATAAGGGCTTGGGTTGTTTAAATTTTTCCAAACAAAATTTTATGAAATGAGTTTTAGTCATGCACCTGAAAACAAGAGTGTATAACAAGGTGAGATAGGCCTACTGCACCTCACCTAGAAGCGTGATTCATTAACATTTATGCCTAAAATACTCTCTTTAATAAAGACGTAGCCTGAACATGTTCCATGTCTTTTGTGTGGTCGTCTATTTCACAGTCTATAATTTTAGAAAAGTTCGCTCTTATATGCAATTTTCGAATTGCTATCAGATGATAACGTTGCAATGACGCCATCTTAAGCCCTCTTACGTTCACGGTGAAACCTGTGCTGTAGTCCAACAGGCATAAAATCGCCGACTTTCGGCCATTGTTCTCTGCTCACTCTTTTCTTGCTATTTACTCTCGTTATATTTAATTGACCATATAGATCGAATGCCACTTTATTTGAATATGCCTCAAATTAAACAAGTGAACTCCTCCCCATTCGGATACATGACAGTGTCCAGAGAAAACCCTTTCTTGACATGTTCTGGTGTCAGAGAACAAGCCTTGTTGTACATCAGATCAAGGCAGCCCCAGTGAACTACTATACTAGGAATTTTTATCATAAGTCACGTACAGAAATGTTCTATAAAGAAAAATGTTATCAGCTGGAATAAAATAGGGTGGCTTCATTTTCCAGTTTGAAGGGGGGCATAGCTATTGACCCGTTTACAGCTCTGAAATACGTTGTGTCTACTGCACGTTGATATGATTCTAAAGCAAAGGTTTTAGTTCTTAAGAAGTAGGAAATACTTTGTCTCGAGCATGATTTGTAAGTACATTCACAATCAGCTAGTGGTTATTTTTGAACTGAAGTGTACGCTCCAAGATTTTAATCAAGGAAAGAGACTGAATAGTGATATCTATCAAGATTTCTTGTTGCTTATTAGTAGTGCAACTAGGCAGTGACTCCAGGTGACCTCATGCAAATATCATAAAACGTCGGTTAGGGATAGGTGTGCAAATATCAGCAGAAGCAAATCTCTCAGTCTTTCAGGAAGCAGTTAATCTTTTTCTACGTATATGTCACCAGAATTTAATCATGGAAAAAGTCTGATGAGTGATTCTCATGTTTACGTAGATTTTATGTAGGTTATCAATACTACAACTATTTAGTTAGTGATATAAAAGTGACGTAATAAAATGCACTTGACCTTCTACTTTGGATATCTGTATAAACATTAGCTAAGAGAAGACTGGGGATAAGTATTATTGTATATAAGTATATAAGTGGGTTTCTTAAAGGCGGGTTTCTATCAAAGTGGGTTTCTTGCAGGAAGAGAAAGACGGATGGTGGAACAAAAAATGCGATGACGTTGAGCGGCGACCGTCTACAGCTCACGTGAAGTTGAAGAGTGTGAGGAAAAGTGGAGTGTGCTCTAGTACTGGGTGCATCAATGCAAAGAATGGCGAGATCTTAATAGACAAAGAAGAAATACTAGACAGGTGGGCTGAGCATATCGGAGACCTATTCGATGACGTGAGAGGAGAAAAACCTAGATTAAAGAAAAACGTAGAAGGGTCCGATATCACGGAGAGGTAGACACGAAATACTATTCAAAAAGCAAAAGAAAAGAAAGCTCCTAGTCCAGATGGGGTATACACGGAATTGATAAAAGTATTTAACGATTCTGGAATGAAAAGATTAATTTAAATAGGCAACAATGTTTACAGCAGTGGAAACATCCAGGATGACCTTTTGAAGTCTGTATTTGTGGCCGTGCCTAAAAAGCCTGGCTCGAGAGAATGTGAGTTGCACCGTACTATCAGTCTAATGAGTCACGTCATCAAACTCATTTCTCACCACACTGCTACAGAGATTACGAAGAGTGATACGTCTCGAAATATCTGACGTCCAGTGCGGTTTTGTGCAAGGCAAGGAAACGAGAAATGCAATGTTAATAATTCGTATGCTTGCAGAAACATCCATTGAACACCAACAAGAAATTTATGTTTGCTTTTTAGATTACAGCAAAGCCTTCGATAAAGTTAGACATGAGCCTCTTATAGAAATATTACAGAAGATAGGTACAGATGGTAAGAACAATTAGTTACTGAGAAACCTATTCTAGGACCAAGATGCAGCAGCAAGAATTGATGGTGAAGTGAGCTGATGGTCTATTAAGGGTGCCAGAGACAAGGGTGCATGTTGTTACCTGATCTTTTTGCGCTATACAGCAAAATCATGCTATGTAATTTAGATGACTTACAGGGAGTAATGATTGGTGGTCAACAGTTAAACAATATACGGTACGCTGATGATACAGTGTTCATGGCAACATCTAGTATAGACCTCCAAAAACTTCTCGATGTGGTAGTGGAAGAAAATCAACAATATGTTGATTCAGAAGAAATGAGGATACGATCTTGGACAATTGATGAAAACTTTGAATAAGTGTCAAATGACATTTCTCGGCCACGGGTACTCAGCCAGACGCACAAGCAGTCATGAACTACATAGTATAAAACTCAATAAACTTGAAGTGCTTACGGCGCTGGCGGGGATTGAACCCAGGATCTCCCACACTGAAATCGAAGTTTTACCATTGCACTAGACGTTTTCAGTGTCGGAGATACTGGGCTCAAGCCCCGCCAGCGCCGTAAGCACTTCATGCTCATTAAGTTATATACATATATATATATATATATATATATATATATAATCCCTTAAAACAGCAGAATTGAAACCATTGTAAAAATATATAAGACGACAAAAAAATGACAACAACTGTATATATATTTATGTGTGATTCTGTGTGTACACGCGTGTCTATGTGCATACGTGCATGTGTGTCTCTTGAACACATTCACGTTCATTGATTGGTAGTGTCTGCTTAAAGTACTGATATATGGAAATGATTTATGAAAAGTGTGATGCGTAAGTAATAGTGAAAGGCAATGTGTGTGTGTGAGAAAGAGAGAGAGAGAGGGAAAGAGAGAAAGAAAGAAAGAATCGGAGGAGCCGTTGAAGGAGTTAACATAAAGTGATAACAGATTAATTTAACCCATTCCGTAAAGTCATTTTCTGCTACCATTCTGCTCAGTGGGTTCACCCCATCTATATTATTGTAGAACCACGTGTCTCCGGCTCAAAAAGGTTTTCATGCTTCTAGTATTTTCCTTTGGTTCTAAAATGGTATCAAAAGCTTAAATACCCCCATTTACTACTTTAAAAATCTTAATTGTACGGAATTATCGGTCAACATCATGCTTCTAGTGAGTTTTTGTTTCATTGTGATTTTCTCCTTCAAATCAGGCAAATAAAAAAAAATAGTTAACAAAAAAAAAGTTGTCCTTTAAAAATTTTGCTATAACTCCAATTTACAGTAAAATTGAAAACAGTTGCTTAAATTTACATTGTTTCCGGTCTTCAAATCATAACGCTACGTTTTGTCAGAGCCATTCTTTGTGTTTTAGTATCATCGTACTTTTATTTAATGACAGACATACTAGTAACAAGAGGGTCTGCTCTCAAAGGTTTGGGGACACTATATAGTAGACATAAGTTTGCTATGGAGCAACAAAAGCTCTCTTCTCTCGAACAGAAGAAGGTCAAGAAATTGCGAGGCTGAAGGTCTACACCACTATATTCACCTGAATAACAAAACAAAACCTGTTTTTAATAATTGATAAATTGTTATTTTGTTTCCATGGACATTATATTAAGGTGGGGTGAATTAGGATTTCTAAACAATTTAGGAAACGATTTGGTGTAAGAAAATGCCCATTTTGGTGATGCTATCGATAAGAGTTAATTTTCACTATGCGTTAGTGGAAGATCACACCATGCAAGCTGTGTATTTATCAGCAACCGGTGAAGGATACGCAGATTACAATTCCAATTCCTGTCAGCAGGGCCTGCAATTTATTAAAAGAATCAAAGGCACATGTTTAGAATGCAAAACGAATTCAATTTTTTCTATGGACTCAGTCTTTATTTATAGTCTTATCACTGTTCAAAAGTCCTAGGTCATAAAAAGACTGTCAAGGCGGGGCCACATAAGTTCACAGCAAGAACTTTGTAACTCATCTGATCCTTTAACTCGGCCTATCTGCTAACAGCTGCAAATCTAGTCTATGATTATTAAATCTTAAAAGATTCTGCAATGCAAGGGAAAACAATCGAGCGTTACACAATTCTGAAACTACACGTACAACTTTAGCGACATATAACGTATTGAATTTTTTGCCTTTGATGTAGCATCTAAATACAAGGTAAGTGAAATACCCAACAAACGTGTGAGAATATAATGCTTTTCTTAAATTGGAACTGCTTTTCTTCAAATAGAATAGTTACTGGGGTTTTGTCTATGTCAGAAAAGGCGCAGATCAAG